>JAODFY010117357.1:0-11449 GCA_027580055.1 Paracaudina chilensis | reverse complement strand
ATCAAAATTAAATTAAAATCTCATCGATCTAGATCGGTGGGCAGTACTTAAAGGAATTGTCTGGGTCCAATCACTGGGTACTTTATAAAAAAGAAAAGAATATTTAAATACCTTTGTGTATATATTTATGCACATTTTTGTGTCATAGAATTTGAGAGACAAATTTTGAAATGCAAATTTTCACAAACCGGAAGTACAAGCCTGTCTAAAATTATGACGTTACGTTGGCACTTTCTCATGTTGTGTTACAGTCGTACTTGTCAAACTATATGCTAGCTACATATTTTACTACCTATTTTGATCTCTTGGCGATGCGATGCCCATGAAGTCTCTCGCCTTTGTTAAGCAAACACTTCGAAAATCTTTGTGAACACACCTTCATTAACGTTAGGCCTACACGCTGTAGCCTATTGCTAACATTAGGTATTCTGGCAGCTAACTCACCGTATTGTTCCTCGATCATTCTTTTCAAAACTTACTTTTAGCATTGAGGAAGGGTATAGTACGGATATGGTGCAAAGAGTTAAAAAGTCGAAAAATTAATCCACTAAATCATGCCAACTTCAGTCGTCGGACAATTCCTTTAAAAGGCAAACCACTGACGAGTAGGCTAGAAATCTGCTAGACTGGTCAGTTGCTGATTGGCTGTAAGGTTGGGCTTCAGCCAATCACAAAGTTCATGAGGAGGTCGGTCAGATTCATTTTGCGGCCCGGCTTGTATACCATTAACTAAAGCAGGCACATTTGGGTAATACGTATAGCTGGAAACAAACTATTTAGCTGAAAGAAGGAAGAGTTTGAAACATTCACAAATTATCTCTCATGAAATAGAGATCTTTAATTTTCGGCATGGAAATAAACCGCTATCAAAGTTACCTAGAATGATATGTTTCACGAGAGATCAGCCAAAGGAATGTTCCACAAACATCCCAAGTGTACCGTAACATACAACATTTTACTAGATTTGAGACCACCCTACCACGATCACATGAATTTCTACCAGATTTTTGTTTCCTTGCTTTAAGCAAAAGGAACCTATGCATTCAACTTGGCGTGTGTGTGTGCGTCTGTGACACTTGCTTGGGTGTGCCCTATCTCAATAAGGGAAAGTTGGATTGAGGCCATACTTGGACTATAGATCTGCCATATTGAGAAGGTGTGCCCATATGTTGAATATTAATGAGGTTATGGGGTCACACGTAAAAGTTTTTAAAATTGCAATAATCCAGTAATCGCAAGTCAGATTTGTTTCAAAGTTGGTATGGACGTCCGTTATTGGCATTTTGATGAAGGGGGGGGGGGCTCATTTTAGCCATAAAGAGTAATATTATGGCATTATGGGCTACCATACACTCCCTATTGGAACTCCCTATTGCTTCAGTGTGTGGAATAGTGCAAGGTATATTTTCCTTTTAACCCTACATTGTGGGTATAGGAACTTTGGTCACTGAAATGGTTGAAGATGGGGTCAATCATTGAGTATGTAATCATTGAAATTGCATTACTCAGTGTGTGTGTTATAGCATGGTGTGTGTTACATAGCATAGTACTGTATATATATATATATATATATATATATGTATATGTATATGTATATTATATATACATATACATGTATATACATGTACCAATGTTAACTATATGTACAAAATACTAAACATTGTTGTATCTACATGAAACTTGGTACATATAGGTAACATTTAGTGACTAAAATTTTGATGGTCGTATGGAGGTCATTTGAGGTCAAATTACTAAACATTGTTGGACCCACAATTATTTTTACCATTTGGGCCCAAACTTATAAACGTTATGTATATAATTATCATTGTCATTTACCCCTAAGCAAGGAACCATAGTGCCCTTGGGCTCTTGTTTATTTCTTTATATCCCATCAAGGATACACTCATAGCTAAGATGGAATATTCTTGTTCAACTTTCAGGAACCGATGGAGAAACTGAGGCGAATCAGCCCTCATTCTCTAGAAGGTGATGAGGGCTGGCAGCTACGAGACATCTACGCAGACACCTTGAAGGATTTTGAAAGTTACGAAGATAAATCAATAAGTGATTGGCAGGTGCAGCTGTATACTGATCTCAGAGACCGTCTCAAACAACCATTGCTGGTGAGAAATTTATTCACCTTATATTATTCTAGGTTGGATACTCTTAAAGCAATAATCAGGGTTTAAGCCAAAAGGAGATTTTGCCATTCGTTTCAACCAATCACACATTACAGTTATTTATCAACCAGAGGAGAAAAACAGAGAGAGAGAGAAAGAGAACCGAAACAAATTCCCAATTCTCGTCCCGTATATGCTAGAATTCCGCTGGACTCGGTCAGCTCATTTACTATTATGTTTGGGGTTTGAACCAATCACACATTTCATGGGGAGGTCTGTGAAATTCATTTTGGAGCTGGAGTATACAGCCTTTTGAGAACAGCCATATGCAAAGATAACAATTGAATAGTTACTCCAAAAACACTATTATTAGTATGGCATTGGATAAGTTTAGCCCTGATAATAATTAACCCTGATGTTTACCCTAGCTTTGTCATAGCTCAGCATATCATCTCTAAGAATCAACATATTCATTTGCTTATCCTGCTTGCTCTCAAGGTTTCTGATGACTTTGACGATGAGCTTGAAGGTCGGCCAGAGGTTCTTCGTGTTAACCTGGACCCGGCCCTGTTGCTACTCCTGAGGGAGGTCCACTACCTCTCCAAAGACCCATTCAACGTCAAACTACCTGATGTGATCCGGGAGCTACTCAGACATGCAGGTATCTCATTAGTTCAAAGATTTCTGGATGTTGCCGAGGGCAACAAACGATTAGCACCCAACCACGAACAAATTCAACACTTCATCTGTTAAGGGGAATCTACCTTGGATTACTGTCATATTTGATACATAGGTTGCTCATAGTGAGTAGGTAATTTGTATTGATTCTTGAACCTCTCTCATGAATATTAATCAGAATGAAAGTATTAATTCTGGGCAAGGAACGGTCATCTTGATAGTGTTTAGAATACTGTGTTTTGTTGCAGGTGCTGCTACACTGAGAACAACTGCAGCAAGACTGGCCACTATCGTATCCAAGTACAATTCAGCTATGAAGAGCATGGTTGACTTTGAGAGACCTCTTTTTGAGAGAAAACTGACCAAGATTGATCATGTAAGTATGAATCTCCCAATATCCATCCATATCTTGTATTACTGAAATATAAAATGTAAATGAATTGCAGACTATTGCACTCCCGGTACACACATTGAATTGCCTTGCAGATCATCCTGTTCTGTAAGCGACAATGAAATTTCAACAGTTAAGTGTTAATTGTCCAAGGTTTACGAAGCCTTCCAATTACAAAAGAAAAGGCATGGGAATACCAGATGGCAGTATGAGAGCATTACCAAGTATGCACACATCTGCTTATTGTCATGATTCGGTGCAACCAGCAGCAAAGATCCGTACATACAGCATGTGGCCATAAAAGCATTTGTAAAATTATTGAATCCACCTAGTTTGCTAGATGTAAGAACCAGAAGGAAGGATAACCAGTTTGGATTTCCAATTGTACCTTTTAAATGACATGGGATGATTCCCTGTTTCCATCATAATTGACCAAACATGACTTATTCTACACTATGCAGTCATTTCCTAGTGTGTAATTATTGTGTGTAGGCATATTACCCACAATGCATTGCATGCAACAACCGTAATTTACATGCTTATATCCTTCAACAATTTGTTTGGCCAGCTCCTGGATCAAGGACTGAGTCACTACACCTGGAAGATGACAGAGAGTGCAGATTTCATGGAGCTGGCCTCATCGTTGGTGAGCACCGACCTTCACCGGACATTAGCCATCGTACAGACCAACTGCCAGGACATGGTAGAAATAACCCAGTCCTGGTCTAACACATCCCTCGACGTCTTTGAAGCTAGACAGCCACACAGCAGCTACCTCATGAACCAACTGCTGGACTGGCAGAGGTAATCAATATTTATCAGTGAAGGATCTTAACAGTTGTCTGGTCCCCCGAGACTCCCAAAATTTTGCATGCCATTGGCACCCCAACTGCATCTAGCAAGCCACCCATTGCTAATAGCCTGCATTGGGCTATCCAAACCACCCATCGCTAATAGCCCGCATTGGGCTATCCAAGCCACCCATCGCTAATAGCCCGCATTGGGCTATCCAAGCCACCCATCGCTAATAGCCGGCTTTGGGCTATCCAGCAACCCGTGGCTGGTAACTTTCATTCTTTGTTGAGCTCAGTATGTGGGTTAACTCTTGATACCGGCCTCTTTTTGGAGGTTTCCCTTATTTCATTGATTTTTGGAAGCGAATTTGGTGAGTTCTTTCCATTTTATTTGGATTCAACTCCCTTCCCTCTCCTAGTCCCATTTGGGCCATGTGTTGAAGTGTTTTATTCCGGCTTGTTGGTCCGTAACATGGTGTCCCCTGTTTGTGAACTACTACTTTGTTTTGGCAACAGCATTTTTGTATTTGGCTGGGACATCTCAAAATCCTTAAAACCCTTTTCTGAATATTCATATCATGTTAAACTATTAATGATGATGGAAATGAATATTCACAACATTTTGACAGGACAATCAAAGCATGCTTGCTTTGGTCTACCAAAGTTTTGAAATTTATTGACCCCGAATCACAAAATTTTACAACACTGATATTCATATAATAAACTGCAGCCATTCTTTTCATGCGGCGTGTCCTTGGGGTGTATGGGTGGTTGTGTCAGTTAGCAGTGTGTCCGTTGTCCTTTGTTCAAGTTTATACCATTTTGAATCGTAGAGAAATGTTACTTTTGTGTGTGGGGTGGTTTTGTGTCATTTTTTTTTTGGGTTGCATTTCGTGTGTCTTTTGGCCTCCGTGTATTTTTAGTCAATTATATTCATAATTCTATATGATGATGTTTAATTGTTTATACGTTACGGTACTATATATTTATATATGTTCAAATGTGTATAAATTTGGTAATCAATATTCATAGGATATTTAATTACTAATAATGATGATAATCAATATTTGTCCAAACAGAGGGAAACATATTATCTCTCTAATTATTCTGAATGTTTCAGAGAACTGAATGAAGACCATGAGAGGCTGGTGAGACCATCAGGGATCAAGATACATACTCTACTTCATGATTCCTTCCAGGTGAGAAGAACAAAATTAAAATAATAACAAGAACTTTAACTATATTTTACAGTGACAGTTGTTATTATTATTAGTTTACATTCTTTGTTATTAGTATAAAATAAATGTATATTGTTTAAATAATTTCACTGTAAATTTATTAATAAATGAATGTCACATGACAGAAGTTGATGACGTGATGACATTTTACAGGGGATCAAATTTAACAGGTCAAAGACCCCAAACCAGGTAAACTGGAAGTAGTAAGGTGTATGTTGTATATTTTGTGTACAATTACAGTACTTTCTGGTTTTAAATTAAATCATTTCCACAAAAGCTGATTGACACCCAAATTTATGTTTATGACATCATCGTTTGAGATATGCTGAAACATCTGTTGTTTATCTTTATAATTTTGTTCACTTCAAGAACGTAATATTGTATAAACGACTGGTTTCTACGTTTTTTTGTTCATCAAGCTAGAGCTCTGAAGTAGCAATTTTCATCGCTCAAGCATTAATTTTCTACGAAGTCCACGAAATCGTTGCATGCATGCTGGCATGTGTGTGTGGCTGTAGGAGTGGCACTTTATTGTCTATGCTTACTCAGATGAAGTTCATACTTGGAATGTATGTTCCCCATAATGAGTACATGATCCCTATTGATTCAAGATCATATGATGTAAACTCAAACATAGTAAACACATTTGTTCATCCATGCCTCGTCAGACCAAGATAATAACATGTCAAATCCGTATTGATTTTGGTGTAGGTCTGAGGCCTTTTACCGTCAAACACTGACATTTCATAAAAGATATGCATCTTTTGTACTTGAATGATATGTCTGCCATGCCTGGTTATATCAAGTTCATACTAGATTTATATATATATATATACTTGATATATACTTGATATATACTTGATATATACTTGATATATACTTGATATATACTTGATGTATATAATGTAATACATATTCCTCATAATGAATAGATGATCTATATTGGTATTTGTAGAGGTCAGAGGTCAACTATGTACCACAGATAAAACACTGAAAACATATAATCATGGTAAGTGGACCATGCCTGGTCAGCTGTAGCTTTTGACCATTTTACATGTCTTTATGGCTTTCTGGTTGTTTGCAGGCTGTTAAGATCAGTCAGGCCTCTCCTGCCTGGGAGGAGTATGTTGACCACATCGATGCTCTTGTTCTGGACGGGCTAAAACTCTCTACTCTCAAGAGCTTACGATCCATGCTCAACACACTGGTATATGCAAACATCACAGAGGTAATATATGTAGGTGCTTATAGACTTTGTGCTTCAGATACTAGTTTTTCTCATATTTCCATATTTTATCCTATAGTTTATCTTTGGAGACTCCATAGTATATTTTTTCTGATCAGATTGAGGTAATAATAAGTATTTTGTTTTGTGTCTTGTTCTGTTGATCAGATTGAGGTAATGATGAAGATTTTGCTGTGTGTGTGTTGCTCTGTTGGAGGTAATGATGAGTGTTGTTTGTGTCTTTTTCAATGACCAATTATATGCATAAACAGGCAATTGTTACTAAATAATGCAGGGGCATTTTGTAACCAACCAATACTTTAACAAAACTCCAAATAGCAATTCTAGCTAGAGGAATTTGTCAGGGTTTTCAGGCAATTTTTTTAGTCCAAATTAGATTCTGAGAGTACCTTTAATATATTATTTTTTCACTTTTACAGCCCCAGGGAGTTGTGACTCCCATCTTGACCATCAACCTAGAACTGATCGATAACCAAGTAACGTTTACCCCTCCCCTGGACCAGAGCACTGCTACCATCAGTGTACTAGAGAATGTCAATCTATGGCTGAAGCAGTTTAAAGCCAGAGGACTGCTGGTAAAAATGTTGAGCCCTCTTTCTGTAGTGAGATTTGAAGAATATTAATAAATGAGAAAGTGATTAGAAGGGTAATGAAAGTGACCTCAGGTACAGTACACTCTTGTGGGACAAGTGTTATTCGGGTGCATTTGTTTACATGACTATAGTTTACATGACTAAATTGATTGATTAGTGTATGCACTGGGTAGCCAAATGAACTCAAAATGATCACATATGGTAACATTATATGGTAACATAAGTATAATCTTAGGTCTATGCTATATTATAAGGGTTTCTAACACAAGACATGCATAAAATTTCTGTGATAAATTCGACCAATCAGTTTAAATATACAAAATAATAATTTGTATGTAGTTTAAAACTAATTTTAAGCTCCAATGTTCTTTCAAATTGTTGTATTGTGTGATTTAGTTATTCTTTGTAATGCTGGTTTGTTACAAAATGAATGTTAACAGTTTAGGCCAACGTTGGGCTGTTTTTACATTAAGTTAGTGTTAGGTTAGGGTAGTCATATATTTTATCAAACTACCAGAATTTGTGGAAAAATTAATGAGTGATAATAGTTCTGGTGCATTCAGAATGCATGCTCTTTTAAATTCATGATTTTTTCATGACATTTTTGTGTAAGATATAAGATAAAGTATTTCAGTTGGCCCACTTGCTTTTAGGGCTTAACATTAGGCCTAGTCCAGGCCTAGGCTACATGGATCTTTTGGATCCAGGTACCTGGAAACCTGGTACAAACAATATGATTGATTAACCCCTAAATCTTTCAGAGATACTGGATAAGGCAAGGCAAATGTAACCAACTGATAGTGTGTATTTGTGGTATTACTGTACTCCCTTTATACTGAGGCTGAGAATTAAATTCAAAACATAATGACATTTATATTTTGCTGTTTGTATCTTCCAGGGGTCATATGAAGATTATATTAATATGGATGAAGAAGTGATGAACCTCTGTCAACAGATACTCTCAGTGGTGCAGGAGAATAGTGAGGAGTGTAAGGTATGCTATCTCATTCTAGACTCATCCTACACTTAGCCTGTCTATGCTCTATGTGTGTGTTTTTTGTAGGGCACTCTTAGGACCCAAACAAAGGAATTTCAGGTCCTCTGAAATTCAATGTAAACAATAGGTCCTTGGAAGTTAAGACATTGGTGAGGGTATTGTCAAGTTTACGGTCCATTTCAATAATGTCCTCAGACTGAATGCCATGCAAACGTGTGTATGTGTTTGTGTGTGATGCTTGAGATTCTGAACACAATATCTCAAATTAGGGATGGTGGATCGTTATCAAACTGTACATTTGTTGGTTCATTTCTCAGATGCTTGTTTTAATTTATTAAGCATTGGTACATTGTTATGCATAGATGTGTTCTGGTTTAACTTTATTATCCCAAACACAATTTTACAAGTATGAATGTTAAAATACTGAACCAAAAACTGAGCCGCCGATTATGTGAGTCAAGTCGTTCCAGTATGTTGCAACTATGAGCTGTGACCATAGTTGTACTTACTACTTAGTGCTGAACCTTACCCAAAAACTATGCCAATTTTACAGCAAACAACAGCGCAAGTTTGTAATTGACATGTGATTGGCACCGTAATAACCTGCTTCTGTCATATCAATTCTGTTTTCATGTGTGTTTTGAACAAAACTAACACTTTTTATGGTTTTGTTGCTCAACTTTGAACCCTCCATCATACACCAAAAACCTTTTTGGAGACTTTTTTTTTTTTCATTATCGGTTAGAAAATTTGTTAAACTCAAATCTCTGATTCGTTTGTTAAAGCAATAATCAGTTTGCGCCCTGAGAACTATCCTTCTTTTACCAAAAGGAGATTTTGCCATTAGTTTCCCTTCATGTAAGTTATGATTAAAAGACTCTCTGGGTCTTTCCCATCATAAATCACCCTAATTGGACCATAACTGAATGAGTGTTGCATTTTGCAAATTATGAATCTTTCTTACATTGTCACACCATATATAGCATTATGATCTGGTATAATGATGACAAAATTGTTAAATATAAACCCTGATTATTGCTTTAATGAACAACTCCCACAGAATACATGCCTCTTCACCCATGCCTTATGAATACATGTCTCTTCACCCATGCCTATAATGAATACATGTCCCTTCACCCATGCCTAATGAATACATGTCTCTTCACCCATGCCTAATGAATACATGTCTCTTCACCCATGCCTATTATGAATACATGTCTCTTCACCCATGCCTAATGAATACATGTCTCTTCACCCATACCTAATGAATACATATCTCTTCACTCATGCCTAATGAATACATGTCTCTTCACCCATACCTAATGAATACATGTCTCTTCACCCATGTCTAATGAAGAATCCTGAAATGTGTATATCTCACCAAATGTATGCTTCATTATATTCATATTTGGTACAAAGATGTATAATAATATTTGATAATTTGTTGTATAGAAAAAGAGAAAAAAATAGTTAATTATTCATGAGACTAGGCGCCAGATAGAAATTATTCAGATATAGCTTGTGAAAACAATATCTCAGCTTAGGCATGGTGGATGGATATAAATGCTTACTATGGGTTGTAGATGATCCCTATTGTGTTTGGTGGGGATCACATGAATATTAATGAGGAAACAGCCCCTGATGTAAAAATCTTGTAATAAATGTAAGCTTGATTTGCTTCATATACAAAATCCAGACCTAAGAATGCATTTCCCTTCACCCATGGTTTTTCAGAAACTGTTGGATCTCTTCAAGGGTTACACCTTTCTCTGGCATCAGGATATTACTGAGACCTTTGATGAGTTCCTCCATGGCCATCTGACTCCTAACCCTCTCAGGACGCAGGGAAATAGTGCCTCGGCGAGACTTAGGTCTGCTGCCTCTGAGAGATCTGTTAAATCTGCTCATAGTGGACGGTGAGGTTTTATACCTATGGTGATACTCCCCCTAGTTGTCTAGCTAGTTAGCAATCATTAGGCCAAGTAAAAACAACAAAATATGTTTCTCGTCTGGATTTTCCACAATAGGGAGGATTTTCAAGGTAGTCAGCATTTAGGCAATTTTCTGACAACCTTAAGTTTATGTTTGTGTTCAAAGACACATAAAATGGAGACATGTTGAGTCGTGTTTAGTGCCCGATATAGTGGTAGGCTAGTACTATTGTGTTGTAAATGACCAATATTCTAAAAGTTCAGACTTGTTAGAATTTCATTTTTTGATAGGTTGTGCAACTTTGTTTTTTTCCATTGATTTTGGGGAGATGATTTTTTTAAAAATCCAGACGGCCTCAAAAAAGGAAGCAGACGTGGACAAGAAACATTTTTTTGTTTTTTGCTTGGCCTTATGAATTTAACTTGTGGTATTTTTGTAGTATGACAGCACAAAGCATTAACCTGTCACATTACTTGTGGAGCGCAATGGATTGTGGGTAAATGGTAATCAAAAATGTTGTCAAGAAGGAGAACAGATTATTTACACACTGAAAATGGCCATATATGGTAAGACACATTAGGTTCAGTAAGAAAATAAAGGATAAGGGAAATATTTTACATCAGTTATAAGCCACAAACAGAAAAACAAACTGTTTATCCTTCCTTCTGATCCAAACTAGGTTGATTCAAAAATTTGACAGTGATTTCAAGCTACCAGTTGTACAGATGTCTACTGCCGGTTTCACTCAACCACGACAATACTGCAGTCATACTTTGTGTGCATAATTGGGACCATGAACTACGTGGCTAGTTGTTCACTAAATTGACAAGAGTAGACTGTTTGATTATAACTATGAAGATGTAATGATGGACTCACCTTACTTATCTCTTCGATATTAAAGGAGAATTAGCTAATCACCAAAGCCAATCCTACATACAACTCGCCAATTCTGTTATATTCTTCATAAAAATTGTTTCATTAATTATGCATTCAATAGGGCTTATAGGAACATTTGATCAAGTGTTTATGTATGATCCACCCTAGTGAGGGAATACTACAAGTTCCTCTTTGACATTCAATGAATATTATTTGATATGAAATATGGTATCACACTTGGTATTGTACCTGTCACTTCTTTCACAGTGAACCCTTCACATGTTTGCAATTTTGTAAAAATTCTGGAAGCACACTGGATACCCTGGGGTTTTTTCATTTTATTGCTAAACAAACAGAGCTTCTAGTACCTTGTTTACTGATAAACCACCGCCTGAACTTTTGTTTTATCAAAATCATTTACATTCTTGGCAGCCAGTGGCATGATTTATTTACATTCTTTCGTTGAGGATTCCCCGGGGTTTGATTGTAGTCAGTGAGGCATAGATGGGACACCCCACCAGTATCTTAGGTCATTGAGGCATAGCTAGGACACCCCACCAGTATCTTAGGTCATTGAGGCATAG
>JAODFY010117247.1:0-11451 GCA_027580055.1 Paracaudina chilensis | reverse complement strand
GGGAGGGGGCGTGACCCATTAATACACGTTAGGTCTATCTACCGTTACAAACATTCCTCTCATATAAAAGGCATATATTTACTTAATTATGATATAGCACATGTTGATAAATATAATGAAAAATTGAAATTATTATACAACATATAAGTTATATATCAATCCCTCACCCCCCCTCCCTCCAAAAAAAAAATGACGGCTTTCCCCTGTTTTAGCAAATCATTTCCGGGCGAGGACCGTGTTAAATTTCACTCATATTTCATATTTTCTTTCTAGTCTTATTTTTGTTGCAATCGATTAGAGCCTGACGTCGTTATAGATTTTAATACAAACTATAGGCCTACATTATATTCGTGAGAAATCTAATCAATAATTCCACCCAAAACAAACTCCCATATCCCTAAATAAATGTTAATAAAATATAAATTTACCATTTACTTAAAATGCATATTTAAAAAAAAAATTGTAAAGCTTTAATTCAAGCTCTTTTATAATATATGAAATTGCTCTCTATTTCAATAGGTCTCATTTCCTTTTACATAAACATCTTCCATGCATAGTAGGACTTGCACAAACGGTATGTACTTCATTATTACCAATGCTGTAGCACGCTCCACTGTCGCCACATATATTATTTACTAATTACGGACTGTTTATAACGGTACGTATGTTTGCACGGACATGCATATATAGTGTAACCACAGCTGGCTGGCTGCACATTATTTAGCGTAGTCATAAAAATTCCCTTTTCGGGAATAGACGAAGCCAACTACGTCACATTCTAAAAGTTTGTTCAACCGTTCACGTTGTACAGACTGTGTACGGAAAAGTTTGTTCACCCACAACCCAGCTCAGCTGTTTATCTCGGTCAGACACTCTTGAATGAAATTTCACCACTGCAGTAGTTGCTAGTCTAGGGCAGTGTCCAATCAGAGACGAGATCACGTTTACTGAATATGCATATATTATATTTCCATACAAAGCCATTAATTTCACATTTCGCATGTGCAATTTCAAGCTCGTCTGCGCGGTAAAGAAATCACTTTCTCTTACTGACAATTATAACTGCAGAGGATTTCTGGACTGAATTTTGCATTACGGTGAGTAAGCAATGGACAATCTCCCTATTTTGTGATATAACATGTTTTTTCCAGCCTTTTCAAAACTTTATGGGTTAAATATTAACCAGATATCGGGGTTTTCTTTTGTTTACATTCATAATGTAATGCTGTGTGACAACTATGCAGCCGGTCCTCGTAATCACATGGTACTCATTACACGTCGCTTTTATTATACCGGTTGCCGCAATACTAATATAATACCAAATTTTTTAGGATATGTTTTTGACTTATTCCCTTGACTAAATATAGGCAGAACAAATTGTGGAATCGTTAAGCAATTCAAAAACTCCCTTTTTGTGCTTGGTCTAAGCAAAGAACTCTGGGAAGGAAAGCTCAGTTTACTGAGTTTAGTTTCCAGAAGGTTTAAAAAAAATAATGGGACCAATTGACAATTGTTAATTTTAGGCCTAGGTGTTAAGATCTGTGAAGTTTATAGGGTAGGTAATAACATTGTAAATGCAGTTCATTTAAAATGTCCACATCGTGGTTGTTCATTACCAATGATATTAAAATGCTAGCTGAATTTGTTTTTAATGGCAATAGATTTCATATGCTTGCACACGATGACAACGTCATGCGACAATTACTGGTTAGCAAAAGACACATGGACAAGCATGCTGTACGTACCATACAGCATTTCTGACCCAGTAAACATGAGGACGTCGGTAAGACACCCGATAACATAACAATATTTATATAGTCCAATCGACGTCGGCTGAATGGCTCTCATGGGAAGTTATATTCTAAATGTCCAGACGGCGTCCAAGTCACTACGTAATTTATTCTAAACATGTAGAGTTCATTAGAATGACGTCAGATGAACACATAATATTGCAACATACACCTAAACGACCCCACCAAATGACATCGTAATCCCATCGACGTCAGTCTAATGGCTCACATGGGATGTTATATTCTAAATGTCCAGCCAACGTCCATGTGACTACGTAATCGATTCTAACCATATATATACAGTTTGTTGGAATGATGCTGGTATGGACTACAATAACACTCGGGTACAGTATATTCTGAACCACCATTGATCCAGATTTACATATGCACAAATATTTACAAGTAACGCTGAGGCGACGTCGCACAGATTTGTAAACGACGTCGCACAGACTTGCAAACGACGTTGTACAGACTTTGTTTCCCTATGTTGGAGCAACGCACAAAAGACGTCGTTCCTATGTCTAGTTCAAAGAGTCGGGATTAAGTCGGAACAACGCCCAGGGGACGTTGTCATTAACGTCGAACCGACGTTGTGCCGATTTGCAAACGGAAACATAGGCGACGTCGAACCAACTTCTTTGCTGACTTAAAACCAACGTCGATCCGACTACAAAATGTTTACTGGGGATGCATCCATCGTGTATATCAATTTTTGCACTAACTGTCACTGACTGACTTGCCTAACGTTAGAGTAGACTAGAATATATTCGTGGGAATTTCATGCTCTCTTATTTATTTTTCATTGAATTACATGTATATAAATCGGCTTTTGCACCACGTACACAAGAGTATGTTAGTGATACTGCAGTCTGGCAATCAATAAGAACAAAGAAACATTGAAACCTTCCCAAAATAGTGTGTATTTAACCATCACCAGTCCTTTTGTTATTTGTTTGTTTAAATGTGAACAATCCTTTTGTGAAATAAGATCTACTGTATGTATCATATCTTGTATGGGCATCCACAAAAAGCATGATACATTGATGCCCATGAATGTATACAAAACTATACAATTCAATGAAAACATTTCTGATTGTCTGATCATCTTGTTCTCTTACAACATTTGTAACTTTGATACCTATATATATAAGGTCACTTACAACTGGAACACATATCATGTAAGCTGGCACTATTTGGGCTGTTATGCCTGCCTAACTCACATTGCTGAATGGAAATGTTAAATAATCAAAACATTTTGGATCTGCTGTTTAAAAAACAAAATGCCCTGATCCTCTCCCTTTTCCATTTATTGTTAGGTAGGCCTATATATTTGTTGTGACCTAACAATAAATGAACACTGGTTTAGCAGATTCTAATTTTCTAGCATATATTCACCATTAACTACAGTAAGCAAAAATAATTTTAAAAGAAAAAATTGACATGTAGGTGTACCATGTTGGTTTATGCATCTCGCTCAAATTATGTGAATTTTTTTGTTGTTTATTATTAAAGCTGACATAAAATGGCATGTCATGGGCTCCTGAGGGACATGTTCCCCACGTTTTGGGGAGGCTTACCTTTTGACTATTTTATTTTTATACATTATTTATTGATTTGATCCTAGACCACTGCCCACCCACCCCCATATTTGAAAAATTAACAGCAGTGTTAAATATAGAGCAAAACGTGGCTATTTTGTTATTCACCTCACCTATTCAGCTATGTGGACTAGAATTCTGGTCACACAGATCTGCTAGTGGCTGGAGGTAGTCAACAAATTTTGCTGTTGCTGGCTAGAGTCAACTGTCACTGACCACTGTGGCTGCATCACTGTCTCTCAGTGAGTCATTACTCACATATATCATGCAGGGACATGGTCAACCAAATATGTCTGTGAAAATTAGTTATGACAGGAGTGAAAACACATGCTAACCATATGACAAATGTATGGCTGGATTAAATATAGCACACAAAGAGAATAAAACCGATAGCATTTATGTAATGGATGGCATGGATTATAAGTTTGACCAACATTGAAAATCAGGAGTTTTAGACAAAAGAGTGTCCAACACGAGAGACAATATACAGCATGCAAATCTAATAATACGTACAGCATATTAAGCAGTAAATAAGCCCCCCTATTTAAGTTATTGTACACCATTCTTAACATGGAGGGCTACTCTTTAACAGCTACTGCTATTAAATCTGGATCTTATTAAGAAAAAACTTAAGCAGGCATGGTTCTACAGGGGAAGGTGCTAAAAATAATCTCTAGCCCCCCCCCCCACTACAAAAAAAAATGCTGAATATTCATGTAAATTAGTTGTTAAAAATCACCCTCAAGACACTATATCAGAGTTAAATCAGTTTCAACACCCCAAGTGCCACAAATTGCACCATTTGATGTCTAAAATAACAAACATTTCTGGGGAAATTCCCCCGGACCACCCCTAGGGGTGTCGCAGGCACGTGCCATGGCTTTTTTTTCTCTTTTTTTCCCTGATCCTTTTTACTTCCATCTATCAGACTAATTGACCAATGTATTTTACAGTAGATTTTACTAGGATATATTATAATTCTATCATAATTTATTTCAAGAAATGTCACTAGTTAAATTATAAAGAAAAAAGGCTTCTGGATTCAATATGTGTAACTATGACCCTGGGTCACAGATGTTGCCAGATTCATTAATGAAATTGAAAACATGAACCAATTTCAATTGTTCACATCTCGCCAACCACTAATGCTATTACAACAGGAATTTCCCAGCTGAGGAGTGTAGTTTTCCCTCACTCTAATCAGAGAGTATATATACATGTATATACTTTTCCTCTGTACCTTTCTTAAAAAAAATGTTTCAGGCCAAAGAACTAAAAAAACAAATTTTGGGGTCTCCCATTCAATAGAATTTGGGGTTCTCCCCACCCCATTGAAGGACAAAGAATTTTTTTTTTCTGGGATATGAAGGTCATCTTGGCGGGTTTTACTTGCATGGTTAGTGGTGGGACAATAGAATGTGTCCTATACTTCAATGGCTTCAGGGTAGCTGGCTGCTGTATGTATAGGTAATGGGAGGTGTTTCATTTGAAAGGGGTGAAGTGAAGCAAGCATGATATCATTTGGTTTTCTTTGTGCTAATACTAGTTGCTGCTTTGGTGAATTCTTTTCCTGCTGTTGTTACAGTGATGAAAGGACAAGGTTTGTTGAAATTAATTATATCAAAACTTGTTCAGGAAGTTTGGTTTTTGTCTGAATAAATATCTGCTTGTTGCAACAACGGGGGTGTTGCCATGCATTTGTTTGGTACAGACATGTGTTCTGTATGAGAACACATGTGAAATAAAGGATCATAGCATTTTTTAAAGAGAGAGGGTGTGTGGGTAGAATCTTAAAAAAATAATTTCAACACCCTTCTCTGGAAATTTAATTGTGATTGGTGATAGCCTGATATACCTGAAACATAATTTATTTTGTTATTGTGCATGAATTGACAAACAACTTGTAGACCTGTTGTGTCTATATTATTGCTCGAAATTAAACATGAATGCATGCATGCGATTAAGAGACAGAATTACAATTTATTAGGTTGAATGCTTCTAAGTACATTTAGCAGAGATGCCCTTTTCCAAATTTAAAAAGGGAACCCCGGTTACTAAAGGACTCGCCAACAAAACAGATTACAACCCTTATCCAGTACCCATGCAAATGCTGACTGGCAGTTAACTTTTCTATTATAAAGGCTTGTTTAATGTCTAACTTTTGTAAGATGAATTTAAATGACTATTAAGAAACGCCGTAGTATATATACAATGTAAGATAAAATAAGTAAGAAGTAAAAATGAATATTAAAGAACTCTGTATATTGTGTATGCTTATGCCATAAAAAAAAGTTTTAAAGCCATGGTGTTAAGAAAACCGACAGTGCGTACATACATACACATACCTACTTACATACAGCACATGTAGGCTTTGTGTGGAATTGTGATTGACCACAATATGTTTGCTACATGTACATGATATGTCTAGACTATAGGCAGGGGACTATTAAAGGGAATGCCATGAAAAAATTGTGACACTTTTGGTAATAAACCAGTGATTTTTTGTCACCTGATGTGTCGGTGTTTAGTCATAACCTAGTTTCAAGGGAACCATATAATATTTTATTTTAAGCAGACCACTGAGTGTTTCAGGTTCTACTGACATTCTGTACCACCAGTAAAGTGGTATAGCACAGATACTGTAGCTGTAATATTGGAAAGACAAAAAAGACAGACACAGTCAAATCCATGCATAGCATGGACAGATGAGTCAGTCTTTTTTGTCTTTCCAATATTACAGCTACAGTATCTGTGCTATGCCATGCATGGATTTGACTGTGTCTGTCTGCACAAATTAGAGGCTTCAAGGATTTTTCTCTTATCATTTTTGCACCAGTAAAAATACTTTGTGTAGGAGCTGGAATTAGCCTCTAGAAAGATACAAATTAAACTTACTATCAGAATTAATTGGTGTGTGACGTTACTGGTTTATTATATGCATTATAATATTTGTCAAGAAAGCATGTCAAACTTGCTGATGAATGCCATACAGTTGGCAAAATAAGTAGAATATAAACATCATGATTGTTTGATGAATAATGGACTGAATGGTTACAGTTAAACATCACACTAAGAGATTCATAAATTGCTGCTCAATGTTGGACAGTATGGAGATGTACATGAACAAAAGAGAACAGGGCTCATGCCTGATTGGGGGGGGGGGATCAGGGAAATAATAATAGTAGAAAAAATGTTCATTAACATACTGTACCTGGATACATGTATATTCATATGCCCATGGATTTAAAGAGGACACCTGGAGATTTATATTTCCCCACTAAGATACAAAGTCTATACCAAGATTTTTCCCCTCATCCACCCCCACCCTAGCATTCACAGTGTACTTAACTATGACATTATTAATAAGGTGTGTGACAGGACTGAGGAATCTACAGTAATGTGTACCAATGGCATGGCATTTAACTTACCTTTGACCAGGGGGAAGGCATGCATGCTGATCTCGGGAATGGACCTTACTGTACATAGTTTTCCTTCATGTACAATCATGTTTTTTTTTTTTTACATATGTTCTCACTTGGTACCATGCAATTTCCTTTCAAAATGGGAGGGGCAGCGTCATCTTAGCAAACACTGCACATGTACTGTAGCATATGTGAGCATTTTCATGCCCTCAGAATCAGTGGCCATGTTTCTGAATTTTCCTTTTCAATTTTTTTTATCCAAACCTGGAAGGGGGTGTTGGGGTTTCCTTCCTAGGTTTGCAACCCCCTTCTCAATGTTTCTACTACATCTGTGAATGGTATTGTGTACTGTATGTAGCATTTCCACATGCTGATGAAAGATTTACAGGTGTGGTAGGAAACATAATTTACTACTGTTTAGAATCAAGGCCATCTTGCATGATTTGTCAAAGGATGTTTCCAAGGTCAATATTATGTCAGTATAGCAATGAGAAATTGTTATATAAACTGTAAATCAAAACTTCAATCAGACCATTGTAAATTGTAGGAGATCTGCTGTGGAAGCAAATTTGTATATAGTTGCAATATGCATCATCATCATCCACCTCGGGTCTCTGTGCCAGGCAAGGCCTCCAAGATGAATGACATGACTGAAGCTGATGATGACATCTATAGAAATTCAAAGGGGGGTGGGGGGCAGAAAAGGGTTAAACTAGGGCAAACCATGGTAAAACTTACCTTTCTGGGGAGATATTAAAAGCCAGGTTAGACATTCAACATCCAAAATCTCCCCATTTTTTAGGAATTTCCTCCATGCCAATTTTTTATTTTCACAGATATTTTTTAGAGGTAGCACAGTAGCACTACTATATAGGCCTATTTCACGCCACCCACAATTTTTAAATGGGTTCAGCAAGATTTGTGATTGGTTAGCCTCATAATAACAACAGGTGCCAAATCATATATCTGAGCAAATGCTGTCTTTTCAGTTTGAATTTTGGGAACAAATTAATATATATTTAGATGTAAATGAATATTCATATCAAAATGAAATTATGGTGGATATATACATAATTGGAACAATGATGTTAGTCTTTTTGGTTGTAATAATTGAGCAATTTGAGCAGACCACAGATACAATAGGCATCTAAGTCACAATGGGAATCTCATTAAATTATTTGCCCCTTAAAGGTTTTGAAGAAACATCTCGCATACCGTGACATTCATGACTGGTCAAAGCCAGATTCAAATGTGCAGATTTTTAGCGTATTCAGTGCAAACGTTGTTTACATTATTTAAGAAAGACTACAACTTTCTGGAGAGGTTATAACCCAGTACACCCTGCAGTGCAGACTGAATTGTCTGCATGTTATACAATATACCGCACGATGCTGCAACGATGTGCATTACACAGCTACATGTATATAGATCTGCATTTATTGTGAATCCCAATTACATCGCCATCTATATGTACACACACCAGATGAAATGCTTTGTGAGATAATATAACAATGGGCTTTGTAACCAACACTGCTGACACTGTTCAGTCTGTCAATACAAGGCAGAATCAATACCAGCCTTTAGAGAAGGATTTCAAGAAGACTATACCTGCATAGTTTAAGACCTGTAGGCTCTGTAACCCATTTTGTAAAGTGACTGCATGAAGAAAAAGAAACAACACATACTGTACATCTTAGATTCATCCAAAGAGATGAACACACCTTCAATGCATTCTTTACAATTCTTCCACATTGATTTCAGTCAAATTGATATATTTGCTGGTACAGAACGTGTACAGGTTGCATACATGTAGTTTTATATTATATCATTACAGTGGGTGCTACAATCCTCCACAAAAATGATTGGACAAAAAATTCATTAGCCAGCCGACTTTTTGAAATTTTGCCATCAGCGCGACCCCCATCCCCGATTCTATGTTGTACCAAAATGTGATATGGCAACATTGATACGGGGAGCGGGGTTTGTCCAATGTGTTTTTGTCAAGGATTGTCTGAAGCCTGTACAAAGGTATAGGGAATATACGCGACTTGTAGGAAGGGCATTATTTAAGACGAATAAAAACCAATGATGAGCATAAAGTCAAATTAATTCTAACATATTGTGAGTGGTAACATATTGTGAGTGGTAAGAAAATCATACCTGAATTAGGTATTTATATGACCTACACTGTACAATATAATGGAACTATAATTTATATATAAAATAATGGTTGAAGGGGAAAGATTTAAAGTCACTTAAAATCATTAAAATTTTCTTAACACTAGGAAAGGACCCATCATATCAAAGTGTTTTTTAATTGGATTAATATCATAGGTTTTGGGAGTGTTCTTGCCATTTTTGTGGGAGCACGGTATGGGCAGGGTTTGGGAGGGGAGTGGGTGGGGGTCCGTTTAGTACGGGAGAGTTTAGTACATGCATGCCTTCTCACATCCTCTGTTGTACTGTTAGTGGCTATCATTAAGGGGTAAGAAATTTAATAAAAAATAGAGCTGAAATTGATTTTATGGAGATGAAAAACCATAATTTCTGCGGAAACCGTGAAATTGACCAAATTCTGCACGACAGCAAAATTCTGTGAATAACATGTCAAATTTCCACAATCGTGGATTCTCCGGGGCCCTAGGTATAATATTCATAGGTTATTCTCCTTCCTGTATAGGCACTACCGCCCTCGCTATTCACATGGCCACCCAGCGAATAGGCATTACCGCTCTCACTATTTGCAGGGCTGCCCTGTAAATACCAGAAACAATCTCACTAATCACATGGCCACCCTGCTGTAAGCTGTAAAAAATATTTTAAAAATCTCCCTAGCCCTAATATATATTACCTAGTGACAAACCGTCAGATTCTGTGCCACCTTCATATATAATGCTAACTAGCGCATTTTGTAGGACTATGCAATGAGTAACGTTATGTACGTACAATATGATTAGGCATGGTAACCAAAGTTGCTCGTGCTAATTGGTTTGCATAATTGCCTGGCCTTGTGAAAAAGAACAATTTCCAGGGCAGCCCTGCGAATAGCCAGAAAATATCTACATTATTTGAAGATGAAATATACAAATGTAGTCGGTGCTGTCAGCTACAATGTAATTTATGGTCTTCATATCCAATCTTTTGGTTACCAAATGTTTTTTTGGTGGGGGAGGGGGGAAGAACACGTATGACAAGATGAGCAGAAAGTAAAACCACTGAGAGCGACCGACGGTCTGTGTTTGTGTTTGGGGCTAAATGCAAAGTTATTTGAAGATGTGACATCAAAAGGCAATCCTAGTGAAAAGTACAGCACTGCATAGAAAACATGTACTGTAATTATATGTACACATGACAAACATGGGGGTGGGGGGGGGAGCTAAACCTACCTTTAGTCCCCTCACTTTTTTGTTAAAGTGCTGAGCCCATAGAGCTCAACTGCCACTGTCCACCACATCCTGTGATATTGTATTTACTCTCATAATTACAGAACACAATAACAAGCATCCTCCACAGACAAGCAATGAGACAGGCCAGTTAACAAGAATAATTTATGAGGTGTCTTCAATTATAGAACATCCAGAGGGGACTCCATAAACACCTGGTAATCACCAGGGCTTGGATTATAATTTATGGCCCCTATCAGAGCTAATTTAAGAACCCATATAAATCAGGTTTATAGTGCTCATAAGAGTTCATATGCTTTCACTAGGCAGTGTGGTATAGCTACAGTATGTAGTAGCCTTCTGTGCATGTCAAAGGCCAACGGAAACCACTGTATTGAAAGGCAAGATAACTCTTCTTCATAAAGTAAAATGCATGAGATTCATGATTTTAAAAAGTAAAAATGGTAACAAGTTTTCCAAAATGGTTTGACTTCCAGTGGCATGCATGGACATGTATGATTATAACACATTCTTCATTATAATTAATCATCTGTGGGCACAGCCCCACCCCCCCCCAGGCAACACCACTAAAAGGTTTTAATTGGGGGTTTGAATGTTACTCCTTGCATGTTACTGATAGGTATTATACATACATGTATATGTAAGAAAATATAGTAGACCAACATCACAGAAAAACATGGATAATTTGAACCAAAAATCCATCAGAATTTGTGTTGCTAACTTCACCCTTTGAGTGCACATTTTGTGTAGTTTGTTTTATACAACAAATTGGTAGAGATTTGAATCCATGCAGAAGTAAATTTAAGTAGATTTATTTTGTATAAAGTATAAATTTGGGAAAACCAGATTCCTGTAAAAGCGAGGTCAAAGCAAATCACCTGTACTCCAGTAGGCCTGTACCACTGTCAGATGCACAGTGAACAAAGCAATTGTCGTAAGGACAACCACTTCCATAAAATTTGGGTTTCCTGCACATAAAGAGGTAGTGAATAGTGATCCTCCTAAATTTTCCAAAGTAGGGCTTGTATTCCATACTTTTTGCAGTTTCCCCGTGTTTTCATGTGGTTAGCTGCAAATTTTGCACTAGCGTTCTTATGTAAAAGATACTTGCAGAGAATTTTATGTTCATCCCGCCTGATTTTGAAAAAAAAAATCAAAAATATAGAAAAAACAATAACAATAATTATGAGCAGTAGATGACAGTAAAATGTTTCTTTCAGTTTTCTAAAATTTTCAA
>JAODFY010117028.1:0-11452 GCA_027580055.1 Paracaudina chilensis | reverse complement strand
CAAATGGTTTGGGATTCCTTATTTTTAATGAAATCCTATTTGATACATTTCAAATATGAGGTTCATCTGTCTTGGCACGGTTGGACTAGACTGGCATCTCAAGCAAATGACATTTGACCTCATCTAAAATAAACTTCTCAGCATGGTATCAAGTATGACAATAAACTTGATACTGCTTAGATAAAATGGTTACAACTTGTGTCTTATATATATAACTCAACCACGTATATTATTACAATGACGACAATATAAATTCCAATTAGTATTACGTCATCGTGAATTTTTATACTTAGGGATAAACCGCATTTCATAACTACATAAACATGCATGACGCCTACGTAAAATGCAATGGTAACGGACTGCCTGAGCACAAATGAGTTATATTATAAAAGTTATATTCGCGCTTTCGGCGCTATAATTTATTGTCCCTTCAAGGGAGAGCGGAGAGCAAACACTGTTCACGATGCTGTCGCATACATACATTATATAGGCAGAATATAGGCAAAATGTTCAAATTTTGACATCTGTTATAACGTTTAGGAGCAAGAAATATGCAGACCAAAACTAGTTCCAGCTTCCAACTGCCGAGCTGAACTCGAATCCACGACAACATGCTTGGAGCCTTATACTGCATACATTATAAAACATACATGGACACACCTGCGCGGCTACCGACTACACGGATGTATTACCTACAATAATGCCTCACACCTCTACAGGCATACCCTTTACGCAGACCTGGAAAAGTCTAGGCCTATACAATCACGCAACACCACATTGATAGCAGTTCCACTGTACAAAATACTTTGACATGCGACGCACACTGTTCTCGGAATTTTCCAATCCGTACGATTACGATATACCAATTTGATCAGTGACTATCTAGTAAACAAACTCTCATATTTATTGTGATCAATATTAACTCATGGGCTATCAGGGAATTCTCACCTGCAACGTAGATAACGACAGCTTTTCGACTTTTGGAAATTATAATTAAGGGAGGACCTGACACAAACTAAAGTTGCACAGTGCATCTAGCTGTATTAGCATACCTCAAATAATAGGCTCTATACGGTAAAAAGGCTATGCCACTGACTAACCCCGGAAGATCTTAATTTGATGGCAGTGTTTCAACAAGCAAAGGGTGACCTCTGGTGCATGCATGACCGCATCTTACCGCTCAATTTAATTTAAGTACTCTTGCCGCCTCTCTTTTCATTTTTTTCTCATTCTTGTTTTTTCTATCTTTTTCTCTATTTTTCTCCCCCTGAACCATATAGGGAGGAGCGACTGCCACTCCCTGCCCCCTTCCCTTGTGACACCAATGGTCATTATATGATTACTTTTCAACCTGATCAAAGAGAAAACAGCCACACTTGCATTTACCTATGTATAGGACAAAATTCTGCATGTCTGCATGTTTTATTTTGGAAGAAAAAAATCCTTAAATACGAATATTGTTCAAAGAATTGCATATACTTGAAAAGTAAACTACTCGGACACGATATGTCACCAATATAATCGAGAGGGGAAATATTTGAGTAAAACTCAAATACGCAACGTACTCGACTACATCAGAGAATGAAAAAAATATATTTTTACAATTTACCGTATTGATAAATGATTCGAATCCCTGGAACAGAAAGAAAAAAAGTCAACATAGTAATCGCATTTATTTACTTCTTGTCGAATTAGTTGAGGTATTCAAATAAATTAATAGCCATGCTTTATATGTATAAATTTGCATCAAACCAACTGGTAAAGTAACTAGCAAATCAATATGCTACAATTAATCTGTATATCTAACCGATACTCTGTATGGAAATGGTATCAGAAACATGACCAACATGTATGAGGAGACATATGGTGTCACCTATTTAACTGACCATTTACGGAAGTATTTTTATTAATGACTATTGGGCAAGGTATTCTACGCATCTCATTATTGACGACTTACAGTATTGTGGCTTAATTATGAATGGGTCGTGTACATATGAGAATATTTCAACGTAAATTCTTGATATGTCCACCATATTTTACCTTTGCTTCTAATTCTTCAAAGTTTTCCTATAAGAACACACACAAAAAAATAAAAGCATAATGAACATATTTCATCATTAGGAGGTAACTATTGCTGTGTGTGTTATTTGTCACTAGAATTTTAAATATAAATTATAGTTTAAACGTTTTTACCTGTGTTGGCTCAATAACTTTCTATAGAAATAAAAACAGTAGTAAAAGTTCTTTAGGACAACCTGATTTTCTTTAAAATGTATTGCGTTTATTTTGCGGAAACCAAAATGTAAATTATAAATTGATAAACACATTAAAAAATGCAAAATTAAAAGCATATGTTCTAGTCTTAAGATTTTTCTCAAGTTCATCCGTTTTCTTGGCAATGTTGTTTAAGAAAAAACACGAGAACGGATTTTGAGAACAAAAATATTGATGAAAAGTTCATCAATAAATTTCATTGACAAAAACAACAGTGAATATATTGAAATGTTACTTGCAACAGAAAAAAAACTTACAAAAACAAACGATTCCGAATACCTCTGTTCAAAGAAATTAAATATATATATAATCTTATCTTATATATTTTTTTTTTATCTTATAAAAAAAATATTCATCAAATTTTATAAATGATTTTTTTTAGTCTATTTTAATACCGGTAGTCGTCGTTATGAAATTCGTTTAAAACAATTTGTTTTGGAATAATGTGAACGGACCATTTTGACAAGTTTGTTCGAATAATAATAATAAATTGAACAATTATATATTATACCAAACGTTTTACAAATTAAGTATATTATTATACAAATCATTATTAATTAGGAGACATAATGAAATTGAAACATTACTTTCACTATTTGAAAATAACTAATATTGTTTAAACCATTTAATTAACAAAGGGCTCACCAGCCATCGCTTAAACTTAACCGAAGGGTAGGTCAGAGATGTTGCTTTGCCATCTTTATACGTCATCCAAATAACTATAGGTGTCAGAATAGATAAACAAAATACTGGAGGTCACGACGTGTCAAAACGTAATTCTAAGCAGCATGGCTATTATTACTATGTTGTAAGAAATGCTGTCAATGATTTTGGTTACATTATTTGGTATGATTAATATTGTTAAAGTTTATTTCTGTTTTGAATATAGAAAATGCGTGAATCCAACGACCATTCCATTATATGTTATGTTTAATATGTTTGCCTGTGAGAGGCAAGAGCCACTGATTTTGAAAAACGTCCTGCTAAGAAATAATATAGGACGGTGCGTTTCAAAAGCTTTTAAATAATAAATTACCAAAAACCTGACGAGTCTGTATGCTGGTTAATATCTCCTCCGACAATCGTTTTGGTTCTTTGTTTGAAATTACCCTGTTAAAACGAAAATGTATCGCTATGACATGTGAAAGTGCGATTCAATGTGCGATACAATAATATTGTTTATAGCGTCCTCCTAAATTTGAATCCTTACAAAGAATGTTTAATACATTTATGTGTCACTATGAAGGTGGCACAGAATGTTAGTACACTAAAGTATATGATTAGTTTTTGAGAGATCAGCCATATTATTAAAAAAAATAACATTCTGTGCCATCACATAACATTTCTCCACCGCCAGAAAATTGCTATGCGGGTATATAAACCGTGTTGTGGGGGAATAAGAGAAAATACTGCTACAATAAATCATTGGAAGTAGTAAACACAAAATAGGATGTAACAATACTACCTGCAAATACTGGAAAGTTTCATATCTGCTCATATAGGATATATATGTAGCCAATTTTTGTGGAGGAGGGGACCCTACGTCCCAACCAACTTAAGTTATCACCATAGTTATCAGCGTAGCTCCATCATTTGAACATTCGTAGTTGCGTCCCTGATCCATTCTCATATTTATGTATTTGTATGTATGTTGTCTACGTTTCCACTATAATTTGGGTAATAATTCACACAATTTAATTTGTAAGTATTCAAGTCCTATTATATATTAAATCAGTTGTTTTAACTAACCCAATCTCCGTAGCTGATAGCGCTCCACCCATAAGGTTGAATAAATCATCCTCATTAAGTCGCCCTTTAAAATCTTTAATAAAATAGGATTGTACGAGACTAGGTATTTTAATGCGATCTCCGGATTCAAGAAGCATTTCACCATCATCGATACTGTTTAAAATGTTTGTTAGCGTTAATATATTCATTTCAATCTGCAATGATAAAGAGTAAAGCATATTGGCATATATTTAATTTTTTTTATTATCAAAAGCTACATTCATAAACCTAATTTAATTTCCAAAACATCCCAACGGGCTACATAAACATTTAAAAGAATCATCCAGGGAAAGGGTAAGCTTTCTGATAAGAGGACAAACTACATTCAATGTTTAATGTCCCCTTACAATTGCATTCTTGACTGTTGAGATATCTATTTTGGAAGTCACTGTATAAATTCTAATATTAATCAAGCATCTGGCAACACTTGTGATATCATCAGCTCATTTTGACTGGGAAATTGTCATCCTTTATATTTTTCATGTTTTTTTCCCCCCCGTACCAAGTTGAAATGATACGCCAAAATTTGTAATTATTTTGAAATGTATATATTTTGTACAGCAGCAGCCGATTCTTAGTCAGTGCGTCAGTCATCACGGATGCAGGGTTCATAAAACACACCAGTAACTACTGGTGTATGTTAACATTTCTCCTAACACCTTAATTCTAACTTCAGTAAAACTACTTGAGCCCGTTTTAAACATTCATCAGTAGTTGCCGAGCATATCCCATGCGTATCGGGTGACAGCGGGGAAAGTCACTAAATACAACGAATAGCTACCGGATGCAACGTGCATCTTCGATGTGAGTTTGCAGATATTTAATAAAATTGAAAATGCCACCCGATTTCAAAAGTTGTCTCAACAACCAAACCAGTGTAATGGGACTTATTGACCATTGGTTGTAGTTTTTCCTCTTTTTAAAAGTTTTTTTTTTCTTGCTTCACTGGACTAATTTTTTTGAACGTGCACACATGTTACAATATACACTATCACGTGCAGTTGATTAAACTAGCAGTAAGATTTCCACAGTACATCATTGGGCAGTGTGTCCAGCTCCTGAGAAGTAGATAATCTCACAAAAAAACACAATGACAAGCCACCCTATAAATTATACCTGCTGCTTATTGAACCATAATCATTTAACACTGAAGAATGTATCACTCAAAGCTATTTAAACCCCCCTTAATTGGAGCATGTTTGTATAAGAGCAGAGATTTACATTTGAAATGATTTTGTGGGTACACACAGAAGAAATACATGAACTTGTGATGAAATACTGGCCAAAATAATAAAATAATCCTCCTCATAATAAGAGTTATAAAAGAGTTTGCCAACAAATATAAACTACTTGTGCATGTGGGGTGTTATGTGACTAATAATAAGAACAACTTGTACATAATATGGGTGTGCTGAAGTTCATGCATGTGGTGTATGGTGCCTACGCACATACCTTGATATGTGAACATGGGTGTGATTATCAGGTCATGTGTCTGTGTGTGTGAAAATGGTATGCATGTGTGACCACATGAGTTTCATGCAATGTGTGTCTCTATGTACATACTTTGTAATGTATGCATACATATGGTACAAGTGTGGCACATCTTGCAAGTGTTGGCATGTACATGTGCATATTGTATGTGTGTGACCACATCTTGCAACTGCACGTATATATATATATATATATATATACGTGCAACAAAGTTTAGATTATATATATATATAATCTAAACTTTGTTTGTCTTCTGAGAACTTGAAAATCCCATTGTATTTCTCCTTTGTTCAAGTCCTCAGACATACACACACCATGTGTATATATATATATTATATACATCTATATATGCCTTTATTGCAAGGCACTCACAAAACATCTACACATGCATTTTGCAAGACATGCCTATAGACACATAACGTATGTACCCATGTGCATGCCTACATTACAAGGTATACACATTGTGTACATGCATTCACAAAACATGCATATAGTCACACATTTGTACACATATATATATTACAATGTATTCACATAGAGACATATATACATATATATATATATGTCTCTTTGTGAATCCATTGTAATATACAACAAAGGAGAAATACAATGGGATTTTCAAGTCCTCGGAAGACGAACAAAGTTTAGATTATTTTCACGGTTATGGTCTATTGGGTTGGGATAAAGGAAATTTCAATGAAGTCGTTACACTGGATGTTATGTACACCTGTGTGTGTGACTGCGTTCATTTCATGTATGTGTGCTTGTGTTTACATGAAGTGTATGAACGTTAATTTGATCTCAAAACAAGATAAGAGGTATACACCAGAAACTGGGTAATAAACCCTATCCATTACTTCAATCAACATTGTGCTAAGCACCATGTAACATCAATGTACGACAACCATGCTATACATCTATATGTACATCATACACTGGTACACAAGCTGACCCAAACAACAATGAATGCCAAAGCACTGTTACACAATTGGTCTTGATGGAATTGTTTACAAATATTGTATAGGGTCCCAAAAGGCTCTTTTTGGTGAAAAAACCTTCCAAATTCAGAATTTGTTTCCAATATATCAATGTCTCAATAAAATCTGGTACCGACCTGGTATTAAAGGAAAATAACATCAACATTTTATTATTTGAAGTCCTGCAACAAAATGTTCTGGGAGTTGTGAACCTTTTTAAGAATCGCCAAACTGCTCTGGAGGGTGGTTAAATTTAAAGATCGGAAAAATAAGCAATAAACATTCACTTGGGCTTCAAACTGACCGGTTCTTCAATAACTCCTTGTGGCTTAAATTGGGATTTGGCTAATTTGCTAATAGGCAAGCCTATAAAACAGGTAATTATAAATTATTTGGACTAAACATTTTCAAAAAATTACGCAAAATTTTTCTAACTGAACTTGCTATCCCCACATGCTTTTTTTTTAATGGAAACACCGAGTTATCCAAAGGTTAGAGTTATATCCATCCATTTATGTGATTTCCATCCATATATCCTTGAGGGACATATATCCATATTTTTGGGTTATGTCCCTTCAGAAAATGTATGATAATTGGCTGCCGGAAATTTATGCAGTTTATGCATATTCATTGTTATCATGGCTCTAAGCTTAAATTCATGCTTGGAAGTTCCCAGCATTTCTATAGGAACATTCTTGGGTTTGTATTTAACTCAGAGCAAAGGGAAATGATTTTATACCACAAAGTAATAACCAGTTATTAATAACGGGTTAATTAATAAATCTTGTCCCCGAGTTCTAGTGGTCAGCCCATTTGCTGTTCGGTATGGGGCTATGACCAAATCCACAAAATTCATGTGGGTGTGTGAACGTCACTTTGGGGCCAGAATTAAACCACACAATAAAATGCTCCCTTTGAAGTGAATCCGATTACGATTAGTTGGGCTGTGAAATGAACTAACCGATAGTTTACTCACTTGGTCATTTATCAGCTTTAATGTACAAAATACCCTCACAAAATGCTTTGAAATATCTAGGGCAGACAGATAGAACATGAAACTCACACCTGCTTAAACTTAAATAATGTTGATGGTTGTAATTAAATATAGAGCAGCTATAAATTAAATATAGAACAGCTATACCCCATCCTTATCAAAACTAAATGGTCCCCCTCCTCCCCGCAGTAGTTTCCCCCCGGCATTTATATCGCAGAGACACACAATGACTGGGCAAGACTATATACGTAGCATATATACAGATTCCATCGATGAAGCGATGACCAAAAAGGTACAAAATTATTATGTACAGAACTTGAGCTAACCAGCACAGTGAATGATTACTGCCGATACAATTTATACACACATTTTAACAAAAAAAAAAAAATCTTACTTTATGGCTCATACCAAGCCAAGTTATTAATTAACCTCTCGCTTGATAACCTCCCAAAACATTTTAAACAAACAGATCGCAAAATAGCCCTCTTTGTAGGTCCTCTTTCGTAGATTTGCAAGGGAGAGAAATTAACACCAAAAGTAGATCTGAAGTAAAAAACAAAACAAGTCTAATGACGAGGGCTAATCCCACTAAGATCCATGTTGAACGTGGCGGTGGTAGAATTTATGAAATTGAATCGAGGAGGGAAGCCATTTCATCATGCTGGCATGATTCAGACAGAATATTCAAAGCAATAATAAATTAACCCTTCAGTTAATCCTTGGTAAGCTATTGTTTTGGTTATGCGGACACAATTAATTTTGAATCGCATACCGCCAATTGCTGGCATTGGCATACACTCGTGACCTCTGGTGTCAGACTGGACATGCCTGGACAAGAAGGAATTGTGAAAAGATATAAAATTTGTTTGTAAAAAAAGAAAAAAACTTAAAAATAATATGACCTCTTGTGATGAAGTAAAAAGTGTAATTACAAAACAGATAAATTTCAGACCAGAAATAATAGCTATCCCAAATGGTTCTCGTGCTAAAATTTTAGACTATTTTGTTCTATAGAAGCTTCACTTATATTTCATTATTTAATCATCTCTGTAATTAAGCATCCAATCTAAACTTGATATAAAGCCCTTTTGGATTATTAGAACAATAATGTAAAATCACGCACAAAAAAAAAAAAAAAAGAGAAAAAAAAAAGGAATCACTAAAAAACCTTGCTGTTTCACATAATTTGGTTATATAAGATTTTGAATTTGTTTAAAAAAATTTCCAGGCATGCATTATTATACGTACTGTGAGTGTGAGCCATTGGTGTGTATGTGTATTCTTCTCCATGCATGTGTTGATTCCATAAATAATATTTCAGGAAGAAAAAAATAAATATTGTGCAATGAGGGATAACCAGTAATCAGAGGGGAATCATCAGTAATCATACCAAATCGATGAAAGTGATTACAAAGCTTAAAAGTGGCTTCTTTCGACATGGTTGTAATCAACAATGTTTAAAATGCAGCAATGACCATATTTAGGAATTTTCAGTGAAAAAGGTGAACCATCCCTTTGGATTAATTTATGATGATAGTGGTTCCACTCCGCTACATGTGACTGGCATTTTAATGGTATATGCACGCTCCCTCTCCTGTTATTGTGTGGAGTTGGCCGCTAGGGTGCTCCGATGCTTACCACAGGATGTTTTTTCCGCTTTGTGGCCATCATAGCAGAGGATATCGGGTGTTATAATCCATATTTATAACTCAAAACATTCATTGAGCTATTGTGCCATCAGAACCAAGACAATAGGACAGGACAGATCATCCTTTAATCCCCTCCACTGCCGGTGTGAAACCGATGAACATTTACAACCTTGCACCTGCGTTATTGTCGTTTTCCATCCACTATCGCATCATGGAAGTGGGGGTTGCCATGGCCACATATCCGTTCTTCTTGGTCTCTGTGCCAGAACCTTGCGTGCTAGATGGTTAAAACTTTTTGTCTTATACTCCGACAGACGTGGTGACCGTAATCGTGGCGTTGTTATAGTCCGTGGTTTCCATTCGCAGGATGTACGGTATAATGCTGTCTATCTGAACATTGCCTATGAGTCCGGCAAAGAACAGCTCCTCCATAATCGAAGAGTTCAACAGTCTGATTGTGGGTAATTTGAGGAGTAGCTTTGAAAACCGATCTGGCGACGATTCCGGGTAGGCGTTACTCTCGTATTCCTTCAGTTCTGCGACTGCCTTCTCTTGGAACCTCTCAACTTGCTTTGGATTGGCAATACCTGGATGGTCTGGGTCAAAGGACAAAAAGAAAGGCATAATGCATTATTACTGAAGTGACATGTAAGAAGCGACAAACTAAAAGCAAACAACAAATTTTAAGAACATGGCAATTTCTTTAGTGAAGTAGAGTGAGGACCAGTGTTTGCATTAAGGGGAGAGATAGAGGGAGTCTGTCCCAAGAATGTGAAAAATCCCTCTCAAAGAAAAAACCCAAGGGAAAACATTCCATCCCCAAAATATGGAACTGTTCAATGCAGCTATATGTAGGTCCCTCTCTTTATTCTAAAATCCCTCCCAAAATAATTCACACAGAGAGGGCCATTCCCTTCCAAATTAGAAAAGCTAGCGCAAACACTGGTGAGGACGTGGCAGGACATTTGTCCTCATTAATGACCCCGTACCACAGGTAACAAAAACTTCCAGATGTAGCTTTTTTGTCATCGCTTCAAGCCAGAGTGCTCAGATGTCAAGGTAGGTGTACAAATATTAACCCCATCTTGCTCCCGTGTACCCCAATTTTCTTATAATTTTCTTATATAATGTGGCGCGCACAGTTAAAAAAATACTATAAGTGCAACAAATTAAACAAGAGCCCACGGGCACTATGGTTCCTTGCTTAGGGGTACATGATAATTATATACATAATGTTTATAAGTTTGGGCCCAAATGGTACAAATAATTGTGGGCCCAAATAATCGAAGGCAATCCATGGAGTTGCATGGTGGCCTTCACATTTTTGGCACAAAATGTTACCTATATTTAGAGTTTCATGTATATAAAACAATGTTTAGTAGTTTGAACTCAAATGACCTCTCGTATGACCATCAAAATTTTCGGCACTAAATGTTACCTACAGTATATGTACCAAGTTTCATGTAGATCCAACAATGTTTAGTAATTTGACCTCTCGTATGATCATCAAAATTTTTCAAGATATGAACACCAAAAAAAAAATAGGGCACATGTCTTCTCCATATATGGCAGATCTATAGTCCAAGTATGGCCTCAATCCAACTTTCCCTTATTACAGACACACACACACAGACACACACACGCCAAGTTGAATTCATAGGTTCCTTTTTCCAAAGCAAGGAACCAATAATCAACAACAATTTCACTTTGTCCTGTTCAAACACATAGTGAAAATTTCCACACACATTTTCCAAATAATAATCCACTGAATGGCACTGATTCAGACAGTAGACAGCCTAACATTTAATGAACTGCAAATGCATGCTGCCATTTACGATTACGAAACGTTTTCATCAAAACAAATGTTCTAAAAATAGCAATGGGTAAATCCAACGATACTGTAAGACTTAGGATGGCACCAATAGCACTAACGTTAGTGCAATTATATGTAGGCTAAGGCTGACAAAGCTAGCACTGTGAATGTGAGTGGCAGGCGCCTCGCAAGCGGGGCGGCTGGGGCGGCCATGGCTGCCCCACTTTTTGGCAGCCATACACAAAAATATATTGGGAAGAAAGAAGAGACGAAATGTGAGGAGAGGCTTGAAAGTAAACACACATGAAAATATACGGAATAGAAATAAATAGTAGTTCTGTAGTTGAATAACAATCTCTCTGTTTGACTACTTCTGCGAGGTCAATGGTCGAAATGTGAGGAGAGGCTTGAAAGTAAACACACATGAAAATATACGGAATAGAAATAAATAGTAGTTCTGTAGTTG
>JAODFY010116917.1:0-11453 GCA_027580055.1 Paracaudina chilensis | reverse complement strand
CAATAAGATATTTACAGTAAAAATAACTGGCAGACGCTAACCGGCTCCAAACGGTCAAACAACCGTAGCGCTAGGCTTAAAGCACACAGCAAGCGAGCCACGTTAAGAAAGCAACCATCCTAACAGTCAACCTACACAGTGACAATACCGTTAGGTCCCAGATTTATAAGCCCAGTAACAGGTGGGTGACGATGAAAACGAACTCCCAAACGAATGGCTCCTGGGTCCCAAAGCGACCAACAAACACTCTGCCACAGGTAAAAAGTCCCAACAAAACGTTGGTGGAATAAAACCTAAAAATCGGGCATAAATGCTCCGCAAAACGGAGGACAAACTTTCATTAACTAAAAATGCGTGTGGTCCGTATAGACGCTCAAAAGAATGTGTAACCCACGCTAACGAAATGCCAGCACACACAGCTGACAACAAAGGATTTTGCCACACGGGCCAAATGGGCCAATGACAAAGGCCGTAGCATAAACCACAATATCTACATACATTGCCAGATGCCGCAAATAGAAAATAAGAAAAAAGGAAATGTAGCCACTCTGGCAAATACAAAATCACTACACATCTACTCATTGTGAGGCAGTCTACCTGTAACATATGACATTAAGCCAACAGGCCGTTGTTGAGATATGGTCTTTAGGAGAATGAAAGGTTTCAAATACTCTGTGTGGAGAAGCTATACCCTAAGGGTCACATTTGTAAAAGTTATCCTTCCCCAGCTATTGCGATTACAAAATTGTCAGTATTGGACCCCTGATCACCACAAATGAACAAAGGAACTACACCAAAAACATGATTATACAGTAGATCAGTAGATATTATCATTCCTCAAATATTGTGTTTGCAAGATTTGTATTATTTGCCCCTCTGATGACTTCAAATGATCATACCAAAAACAGTAGGGGTTGATGTAACAAGTGTGAGGAGTATTAAATTTGTAAATGTATCCCCCCCCCCCCAAGTTATCATGATTACAAAGTTTTCAGTGTTTCTCCTCAAGTGAACTTGGAACTGCATAAAAATTATAGGATTCATTTATTTCATACATGTGGAAGCTACATACTAAATATTACATTTTTAGAAGATATTGTTCCCCAGTTATTGCAATTAAAAACTTTACAGCTTTTGACTGCTACTGACTTCAAACGACCACTGAGTGTAGTTTGTCCTCCTCTACCTCTACTTGAAAATTTGTTTTTTCACTAGAACATTTTTTTAAGTAGATCTGTTGATGTATTAATTCAAATTTATTTACTTTATACATTACCTATTGGAATGAGTACAAACGAGAATCTTGTTGTTTGGTGATTGGCTGAGGAGTCTCATGATCGTCAAAGCAAGGGTCTGCGTCTTCCCGGTTCCAAAAGGGCCCATGATCAACGTCGGGCCAGGTATGACAGGCAGGGATTTCCCAGCCCCGACGATGTATTTGCAGGCGTCGGCTTGCCGCGGGTTCATGTCCGTAAACTCTTCACGCCTAACACCTGGGAACCTATGAAAAATGGGAGGATAGTTCCCTCTGACTAGTGAAATCCTTTTAAAACTAGACCATCGCTCACCCCCCGCCCCAGGCCACCGGACAGTGGGTGTACCAATTCCCACAAGCACCACAAACACACCAGGCCCCAGTCCCCACACCCCAAATAAAACTCAGTTGTGTCACCTGAAACCTGGAATCCGTTTAATATGAACACTTTTATAATAACAAATATTTGAGGGAAGCAGAATGAATTCAAAAGTACAATCTGTAGCAATAGAAGTATTTTAACCTTTAACATGTGATCCATGAATACCAGTAGTACGGTAGCCATACCCAAGGATCATTATGACCAACTTTCAAAAAGATACAATACAATCTGTAGGAGGAGAAGGCTTTAGAGTGTTTTTAGATAAAAAAAAATCTACACCTAATATCTGCTGACACAGCTATAGCCCTAACAGTATTTTAAACATTTCTGCCTGGCACATCTACATACCAAGTTTAAATTTCACACACAGGAGGGTTTTGCATTCAGTCCGCGGACTTTATTGATATATCCTTCATCCTAACACCGACCATGACAATACCCTAACCATTGTTCGAACATCCGAGGACCTTTGTTCCTATTGAATTCTTCTTCCGAGGACCTGAAATTCCTTTGTTCAAGTCCTTGGACCTGCTGTAAAACCTGTCCACACACACACCCACGTGATTACATAGATTCCTTTTACCTTCCGCAAAGAATAAAAAAAAACATTGTGCTAGAAGAACAGGCTTTGCCTACCTTGGAACCATGTATGCAGGAGGAAAGAGAAGATTCATCTCGGTGATGTTGTCAATCCCATAATGCATCTTACAGAATGGAATTCTCTCCAGCTGAAATTGGACCACGACCTTGACTGACCCGTTCGGGGCCAGTCCCTGCTCCTGGACGCATTGTCTCCCGAGACAGATGACGAGGGAGTCAGACTTCCGCAGGTCAAACTTCTTATCGGCGAGGATCTTACCCTGGTAGACGACTTCCGACGACTCGTCAAACTTGAGGAGGGCAAACCAGACATTTGAGATGACGATCTGACTGGCCTCCGAATCATCCAGAAGTGAATCTGTGAGGGATATCTTTCCATACAGTTCACCCGGGCGTAATTTGTACCAGTCGCCTTCCGCGATGGTGTTGGAGAGTTCCAAGTTTCTTTTACGGCTGAATCTGTTTGAATGGAAAGAAATCACCTACAGCAATATTTATCTTATCTTTTTTTTTGAAAGAGTGCAAGAGTAATGGAGACTCAAGCATCACCTCACTGATAGTAATATTTTGTAACCTTCGGATTTTAACGACTAGTTTGTGTGCGTGTCAGACACTGTGCATCCAATGAAGGATGCCGCCCTCCACGAGCAACCTCTCTCCTGAGGGATTTCAGCCGTATTCTGACACGCTGGCAAGGGGTATTGTCATTACGACATTAAATGTACTCTAAAGTTACCTTTTCAACCTTTCATTGCACTCAGCTTCTTCGAGCAAGAGCATCTTGTGGTAATGTTCCTTTATGTTCTCGCTGGTCATCTTGTGATCTTCTTCCAGCTCGAGGTCCTCTGGCTGGGGCGGGGGGTACCTCTCCACAAGACGCTGATAAAATGGGTCCTCCGGAAAGGGGGATGGGTACTCCACTATGGTACAGTTGTTGGTATTCCATGGTTCCTTGAAGTCAACTGCAGGAGACGACAACTCCGGCTGGAACATTTCCGAACCAATGCTCACGAGCAACGGAACGTACAAGACTGGTTTGGTGTTAAAGTCAAGCACGACCCACTGATGGAAGCCTCCCAACACATCAGAGGTAAAGAACACCTCAAATGAATACTTGCTCCTGGTGCTGTCTTCTGCAAGCATATTGCCAGGGCAGATCTGTGGCTGGTGTTCGTCCAGCGGTTGGGAGAGGTAGAAGTGTTGCCGATGTTCATCGTACAACAAGCCAACTCTTTTCAATTTTTTCTGTAATGCAAATGCAGAAACCTATTTCAGAAAAAAATGTCTTTCTTCTCCATGTTCTTGATTGAAGACTAAAACCCAGCGAACACGGACGTCACAAAACATGAAACAAACCTGTTTCACACATGACAGTTCACCAATTTTCTAAGGACCAAGTCGGTTCCGTCGCCATTTTGCAATCATGTGTCTTGGCCACCACAGCTGATGGGCTGTCCCACTCAACTTGTTTCATGAAACTGGAAACAGGCAACGCACACGGCAGACTGAAACAGTTGTTTCGCTAATCAAAAACGTTTGTTTAGCGAAACAGTGTTCCATGAAACAGTGTTTTCTGTTTTTGCCCGATGCACACAGACAACACAAATGCTGTTTTTGTTACTAGGGAACAACAAATGGAGTCTCAGCACAAATCAGTGAAGTTTTGTTGGAAAAGGAGTATGTTGTGATGAAATGTTTTTACTAAAATTTGAAATAAAAGTTGCATTTGATTTTTATATGGAAAAGAATATTGAATTTCTCTAATTGGCATTTGAGCTTTGACCATAAACGATATATTCATCATCCAAATCATATTTTCAAAATTCTTCAAATTTGACCTTTGACTAGTCATCATGATTTATTGCTACATATATGCTACAGAAAATAAAATTGCAACGAGTAGGGATTTCCTCATGGTCATTTCTGCATTCAAGACATACCTTTTCACTGACCACAACTTCAAACTTCCAGCGAGTCATGTAACAGCCGGCTTCTGTTTTGTCCTCAAGTGAGATGGAGACCTCCAACTTCTCAGAACAGTTCCATGTCACACCATTTAGTTTTTTCATCATCTAGGTGTGATTAACAAGAAAATTGATGATTTTTCTAAATTCCTGATTTTTTTTTATTAATAACTTACAACATGCACCAATGTATTCCCCATTGAGTTAATCTGAGTTTTTGTGTTTGACCTCTGTTGACCTCAAATGACATTTGACCTAATTAGGGTTTTTCTACACATTATGGGCAATGTTCTTGCAAAACATTTAGATTTATTCACATTTCCTCCTTTGAGTTAGCCTGATTGATTACAATTTGGTTTTAGTTTTTGGCCTTTTTAGCGTTTAATCTTTTTACATCAAATAAACTTTGGCCTCTTATAAAAAATTATTATGGCTCATTTACTCATGATGAGCAATGTGCAAACAAAGTATGAGATTTATCCATGTTTCTCCCATTGAGTCATCCTGATTACATTTTCAGGCCTTTGACCCATGTCGACATCAAACGACCTTTGACCTCTTGTAAAATCTTCACTCATGACCCATGTTGACATCAAAAACCTTTGCCCCTTTGTAAAATTTTCACCCCCAAAATACTTACTACGGTCTCCTTCTTGTTTGTTAAATTGTAAGTCTGGATGAGTTTATCCAAGAATGAGAACAGTTTCTGTTCTCTCACTTTCTCCATCTTCATCAATCTGTATTTGTGTCTCTCCTTCCACTCCTGGAGTTCCTCTTCACCGTGAGCGAAGTCACAGAGATTCTCGTCGTCTGGCTTCCCAGAGTATTTGCACATGCCACTGGCATTGCTGGCAATTGAGAAACAAATTTATTAGGTAACTGTCGCCCTCTAATTATCCTATGTTTTTTGTTTAATAGGGATATAGACTTTTGGCGATACCCTCCATCCCCATGAAATGGGTCGAAGCCCCATACATAACACCTAGTCAGCTGACCAGTCTAGCAGAGTTCTTTCTTGTTCTTGTTGGTGATGTTCTTAACCTGTACGAGATATTATATTGGAATTCATTCAGGGGCAACATTCCGCTGATTTTGCATCGGTCAACAACTTGTTCCTGATAATCTTTTAAATTTTGTAAAAAAGGGATGTGGTATTAAATAATTAAAATGGCTCCAGTGATGATGGTGATATTAATGATGTTGATGATGATTATGATGATGTTAGGATTATGACATTGATGGTGATAATGATGGTTATTATGATGATGATGGTAAAGTCTATGATGGTGATGATGCTAATAATGATGATGGTGGTGATGATGATGGTGACAACGATGGTGATGATGTTGATAATGATTGTGATGGTGGTAATGATGATGGTAATTATTATAGCGACAATGATGGCGATGATGATGGTTATTATGATGGTGATGATGATGATTACGATGATGGTAAGGAGGATGGTGGGGATCATGATGACGATGGTGGTAATGATGATTATGATGGTGATGAAATGATGATGATGATTACATGATGGTGATGATGGTGACAAGGTTGATGATGGCAATGGTGATTATAATGGATTTTAGTACAAGGAGTAATACAATGAACAGTGTCATTTTAAGGGTATTTACAAAATAGAGGGCACTAACATGCAACTGGAATGTACATTTAACATTAAAAAAATTAAATTTTGTTCTGGGACTCACACAAGCACATCTCATAACTGCCATTTGTTACCCAGGAGGGAGGGTCTCTGAACTGCCATTCTTTCTCTATTTTGTAAAAGGGTATTTACAAAATAGTGGGCACTAACATGCAACTGGAATGTACATTTAACATTAAAAACTTGTTCTGGGACTCACAACGAGCACATCTCGTAACTGCCATTTGTTACCCAGGAGGGAGGGTCTCTGAACTGCCATTCCTTCTCTTGGTCTGAATTGATCCTGGCCATGTGATCCTGTGTCTTCAAATGCTGTTCCAGGTGTATTTTTTCCTGGAAGGCCTTCTCGCAGTAAATGCAGTTGAATTGGCTCCTTGAACCCCCCGAAGGCATCTTTGTTCCTTCACTCGGCGGGGCAGTGCTAGCATGGTCCACTTTGCTCCCTCGCTGGACCTCTATCACTTCCTCGATTTTTCTCACTAAAAAATAGACCAGGCAATAAAATAATTTATGTAATTATTAAACAGTATAAATGTAACCGAGTAGACACGAGTCGTTTTGTGATTTCGTACCTGATTAAAATTAAGGGACAATTCCGTCTTTGGAATAACCATGCATGTAAATTCATTGTAAGCTTCAGTGGCTGACACAACCACAGCCGGATCCCAAGTCGATGTAAATCATGTTTGAGCCATTGAAGCACATATAAACTGTTATCATGTATTCATCATGTGAAAGATGAACTTGATTCAAATCTTAAATTATTAAGTTTGCTAGGAAATGTGTGACACAGACCATACCTTCATTGTAAGAATTACTATGTCTGAACTGAATTACTGTGTCTGACCTCATGTGTCCTTTGAATTGCACCAAGGCATGGTTGACTTTAACCTATTAACAATTTTTTAGAAATTTGACCAGTTGATCTCAGATGACCATAGGGTGCCATGTACTCATTATGACAAAAACATATATATCAAGTATGAATTTGACCTGACCAGGCAATGGTTGATCTATTGTGTTTAACAAAGTGTTATACATACATACATACACACACACACCAGCATGACTGCATAGATTCCATTTGCCTTTTGCAAGGAAAATTTATACCATGTAACTACAATGGTTGTAATTGTTGACGATGTGACATTTTCCCGTGCTTAAGACATTGAACACTAATCTACCAATAATATTGGAACCAAATCTACCAGTGTTTGCACTTTGTATCTAGTACCCCACCAAAGTGCCATGTAACTACCCCTTTCTGAATTTTCTACCCAGATCCAAAATATAATGTAGCCTAGGCTAGGTCTAACATTAGGCTCAAAAAAACAAGCAGGCAAACTGAAATACTTTACCTTACATTGAACACCAAAATGTCAGCAAAATATCATGAAATTTAATTGGAACAATATGCATTCCGAGCATAGCAGAAATATATTATGATTATCACTCATTATTTTTTTTCTCAGATTCCAGTAGTTTGATAAAATATGTGGCTACCCCAACCTAGAACTGAATTTACGTAAGAATAGCCTAATGTTGGCAAAGCTTAATTGAACTAAATCACTCGATGTGACAATTTGCAAGAGCATCAGAACATGCAATTAGCTCTTAACTACTTCAAATTCATCATTTTGAACATTTAAACTGATTAGGCTAATATGATCTTTCTGAATATGAATTTAGAAACCTATAATACAGACCTACTTTATAGCATATAAAGTGAGCATTTGTGATGCTAACATCAGCTGGTCTACAATTGGCTAAATTTGGCAAAATCTATATGTCCAGATTAGTTTGTCGGGTACTAAATGGGTATTTGGTCCCGGGTCCCCAGAGTCCAATTTTGCTCCCGGTGCAAACAACTAAAATCTACCAATAGCAATAATTGATTTCTCTAATTAACTTATCTGGTTTATATTCGCCCCTTGTTAATACATAAATGCCAAATATGTCAGCTTACATTTGTGGATGGCCTGGTACTTCCACAGGTCAATCTCCTCCTGGTAATGTGGGAACTTGCACTGGGTGTTATGTGTCTCCCGGTAGTTGCACCTCGAACCCTTATTGCACATGCTTGGATGAATCTCCAGTTGCAATCGCGGATGACGGGGGAAAACCCTCACCCACTTCTTGGATTTTGTGAACACTTCATAAACCGAAACCTTCCCCCAGGGATGACGACCAGATGAACAGCACCATCTTGGATTTTGGGGATCTTGCTCTGAGATTTTTTTGGGGTAGCAGATTCCACAGAGAACCCTTAATTCATGGTAGAATGGCGGCACATGTTGTAGGGGTCGTTTGGGAAGGTCAGCAGGTTTTTGTGGTTCAACTTTTTTTTGTGGTTCAGTTGGTTTTTGTGGTTTAGCTGGTTTTTGTGGGGTAGCTGCCTTCTGCGGTTCTGGACGCTTCTGTAAGAGCTCGCAAGTCTCGACGACATCTTCGCGTGATATGAAGGAATGTCTGATTTCAAACTCCCAGAACTCCACTTCGATTTGGTTGTGGGCAAACAGGCAGCTGTCACGGTGGTCGCAGCCGTAGTATCTCGTGTTGTGCCAGCAAAGTGGGGAACGTGCGGGCCGATTGGGCGGACGGGGGCGCACTTTGAAAAATCCGTGCATGTAGCTAAAAAATATCAGCAATCGGTTGTTGATGTTCCACTGATGTGTAGCATCACCATTTGTGCACCATGACGTCCTCTTGTGGTGCTGCGTACTGATGCGGGGTGGCGACCCATGGAAACACATATTGCAGCAGTAAACAAAGTTCCCCTGCAAACGTTGGACGAGGGCTTTCACCATCTTAGACTTTGCGGATGTTAGGGGAGAGGGTTTAGGTGGATCGGCCTGATTTTCCTTCATCGTCTGCTCTTTAACGGCACTTTTGGTCCTCTTGTTTTTCTTTGTTTGCTGAGTATCTTTTTTAGATTGCTGTGCTCCAGGTGGTTTCTTTGCTTGCTTCTTGACCGCTGGTTCCGCCTTTGGCTGGGAAGTACCCTGTGCTGCGAGTATCCCTGTAGCATTTCGAACAGGGCCGTGTGATTTCTGTGGTGATTCTCTGTCGGTCTTCTTAGGACCGGACTGAGATGTGATTGGCGCATCATTGGGAAGTGCAGATTTTTGTTGCAAATCAAGGTTGTTTGCCTCTTTGAGTTGCGAATGGCTTGTAGGTTGTTGGTCGCCTACCACTCTTGCATCTTGGGAAGACACAGACGATTTCTGTTGGGATGCTCTGTGAATCTTCTCCTTTCGCAGGAAGGCAATCAACTCCTTCCCATTGAAGTGATTATCCCTATCTCCATTCCAGATAGCTTTCTCCTCCTCACTGTGAGCGAAGTAACACAGGTTGTACCCAGTTGGGCATTTCTTTTTTTGAAAGAAATTTATGCACAGCCTGAAGTCCCCCAGAAAGTGCGGGTTGGTCCGTTGGCGAATGCGCCCCCAGATTTGGCCCTGATCTTGCAAGCTCTTCAAAAGGCAGATTAAGACATCTCCAGTACAGACATGGACAGAGTTTGGGTGAAACTCGAATGCGAACAATCCCTCACGATACGAGATCTGGACATAGCATTTAGAGCAGGCTAGTCTGAACTGATAATTTGTAACCCACATCCGTGTTTCTGGTGACAGCGATTTCAAAGACAACCTGGTTGGCTGCTGGGTACTTGGGCTGGCTTGCGCCTTTTTATGTTTAGGTGGTGCATGCTGGGAAGGATGTGACAAGCTGCTTTGTACTGAATGTACTATATCGATCTTCTGTGGACCATTTGTCTGAGTGTCCTGGGTGGGGTGATCCAAAAATGTGTCAAGTCCGTATCCATAGTTGGCAGTTGCTGTAGCAGCCTGTGAAGTAGGCTTGGTGACCTGCTGTCAAACAAGATATTTATAATATTATTGTGAGACATTTAATATATGGCCAAAATCATCCTAGTGTAATATCCACCTGGTCTATTTGCAGATTAGACCAGTTTCAATAATATTTCCACACTTGGGAATATCAAAAGACACATTTTAATCATTGTAGAAAGAAGCCAGATGCCCAGACCAAAATGAGACCTATTTAAGTAGGACTTACAATACAAAATTGGTCATGCCAAACAGCATACTGCAAATATAAAAATACCAAAGCAAATATAAAGATGCTGACAGACAGTTTATTTTGGATTTTAATTTAGTTTATTACAGGCCTCAAATTAAATGTTGGAAGGGGCAAGGCAATTTTTGGAGGGCAAATCATAAATTGCCTTGGATTTTCTTCGAAAAGGTAGGGCACCAAGGCAATTTTCAGGATTTTAAAAGGGCACCAGGGCAACTGTGAAAATTTTGCAAGGGCACTAAGGCATTTTTGCCACATTAAGGGGAAACTGTTCCTTCCCTCCCTCACCCTGGGGCATTGCATTTTTCAAAAGGGGCATTTATTAGAAGTCAATTGTCAAATTGAATACAAATTCTTACAATGCATTCATGCATTCACAAGTGGGGCATCAAAATTTCATGTTTCATTTTCTTATAACAATTTTTAGGAAATCCAATCCAAATGACCCCTAAATGACCTTTGACCTGGAAAAACTCTGATGCCTCCTCATCCAATGAACATCGTGCCCATCAACATTCATCAAAATCCATGAAAGCCTTGTATGAGTAGAAGCATTTTGAACAAGTGTGGGCAGACAGACAAATAGAAAGACGCAGCACGATCCCATAGGCTCAGACTGAAACTGGAAAAATATTGCATTCAATGGGGCACTCAGAATGAAGTTTACAACCCTACCCACGACGGCTGTGAGAGTTCAGAATCCCTATACATTGCAACTGTAATTAGCTGACCAGTCTAGCAGATTTATAGCATTTTCCTTACCTTTAAAGCTGGTGATTTGTTTCTTTTTGGTGACTCACTCGATTTCAGTTTTTGGGACCGACTTCTCTGATTATCCGACCTAGCATCCCTTGTTAGGCCAGAAAATGTTTGTGTGAAGGCATCTGTGTGGAAGAAAAATTACTGTGAAATATACGTTTGGGTTTTAACATAGTCAAGCCTAAACACAAGGCTGAAGGCCTCAAACGACAGTCAGCTTTAAATTCCATGGTCATCACTGAACTTTTGGACCTTGATCGCACACGTATGTACTATATACTCTCCTTAAACCCCATGGCTGCCGGACTATGGTGTTCAATATTGCATCATGTCACAACAGTGGTCGATTTAGATGGTGTGTGTACTTTTTCCTCTGTGCATGCAAACATTATCCACAGCATACACACTGTGCATGTTTTTCATAATTCCCACAAATGACGATTTCAATGTATTCAAAGAATAACTGATTAAATCTTTCCATCACTAGACTAGTAAAAAAAATGATGACATTTCAAAATTCAAAAGAAACCCTCTGTTTCTGCATCGATGGATGTATAATAAAATAAATCAATGCAGTGCTTATGGAAGTGGAAACAATAGTCACGCCGGTAAGAACATTTTGTTAATTGAGGGGATGGTGGAGGGTGGTTGAGTGGATGGGGATGAGTGGGGGTTGGGAATGCTTGGAAAGAATATTCTGTTTAGGATCTAGTATGTTGGGAAGGG
>JAODFY010116806.1:0-11454 GCA_027580055.1 Paracaudina chilensis | reverse complement strand
GGGGTAATTGTCATGGGCTAAAATGTTTTCTAGAAGTTTTTATGGTATAATCAGCGTATATCTGGATAGTTTGACAAACGGGCTTAGGAAATTAAACCAAATTTAACTAGCCGGCACAACCACAACCTTGCCATAGGAACAGGCTTGCATTTTTGTTTTCGTACACTGCCGTAGCTAAATGTTTTTTTAAGTTAAGTCTTACCCGGTGTCTGTTCTTCAGAGCATGCTTCTGCAAAAGAATTAAAAAAATTGAAGCTGACAAGAGCATGCCGTTGATGATACATACCATTTCAGTTGCAATATAATTTGTGAAATTCATTTGTATAAAGAATCTCCCCAAACAATTCATTACTTTAAAAAAAAATATCAGGCTAAAAGGTCTACAGGTTTATATGAGCACTAAATTTAACATTTTCTTTACATTCCAAACGTAACCTACCTGTCCAGTCCTGTTCTTCTAAGTCATATTTACAACCGTAAATTTCAAATCTCATAACAGGGTAGTTGGCAGAAAACGTTTGCGGGAGAATTCTGAGGTAGCGGGCATTGAAGGCGGTCGGGAAAGATGTGTAAGAGTAGTCATCAAAGGTTTCGCCACCGCTAGCTACGATCCACGAATTGTGGAAAGTCTGTGAAATGAAGAAAATTGCTCTGGATATTAAGGGTGAATAATGATGGGCATGTTTATAAGCATCGAAGATGCAACATTTGTTTTTATTTGTCAGGAAGAAACGTTATCACATTGAATTTGGATGAATGTATTGGCTCTGCATGCCTTCACATTCTATGTGTTAAGGTGAACAAGAGCTAAAGATGGTAAACAACTCTCGCCTTAAATATGCTAAAAATCTGCTATAATGGTCAGCTCATTTGCTTGAAGTAGAAACCAGAGTTTTAATTAAAATCTTTCTTTCGCTGATAAAGGGACTGATAACGCACAAAATATATGGTTGTAATTATGTAAAAAATACACATTATACTGTAAAGCAAATCACAATGAAATGGCTGGAATTGACTTGATGGCAAAGTGATGTGCGACTTAATTGAATTTTCATGTGACTTATTGACAACACATCAATTACCAAAACTTGTTTTTATTACATATCTCTGGTGCAAAGACTTTTAACATCACAAAATTCTTTTCCATCAGAAGATTAGTCCACACAAATATTTGCATTTAAGGATTTGGGGTATCATGAGGGGAAAATGGTGCCCTAAGAATACCAGTCCATAACTGTTTACCTTTTCAATTACATTTTTCACTCCTTGGTAACTTAAGTTCACCACAGGGGATTAGTCAATTAATTTTCTTAGCCAGTGCTACTGTTTAGAACACTTTCAATGCCAGATCTTCATTGATTGTGATCAGCAAAACAATGACAGCTTTTGTTTACTTAAAAAAAGCTCAGGCAAACATTGTTGCAGAAAGGTGCCAGACAGCAAGTAGGGTATAATAACAAGAAAACCACCGGTTTTGTGATTCCTGGCTTTTTAAATTGCATGAATTGTATATATTGTTAGTGAAGTAGTTGTAATCACTATGAGATACCTACATACAAGAATGATATGAGTGACCTACATACCAACTATGAGTTTCATCCCCTATAGAGTTGGCCCGATTACAAGGTTTTCAACATTTGACCCATGTTGACCTCAAATGACTTTTGACCTCTTATAAAATCAATAGGGTTCATCTACTCAATATGGGTGTTCTTCATACCAACTATGAGTTTCATCCTCATTTCCCTTATTGTTGAGTTAGCCTGATTGCAAGGTTTCAGCAATTGAGCCCTTTTAATAACATATGACCTTTGTTTTCTTTCAAAATCAATAGGGTTCATCCAATTAATATGGGTTATCTACATATCAGATATGACTTTCATTCAAGTTTCTCCTATAGAGTTCGCCTGATTGCAAGGTATCAGCAATTGACCGATAGTTATCTCATATGACCTTTGGCCTCTTTAAAAATCAATAGGGTTTATCTACTCAACATGTGTAACATATGTACCAAGGACAACATTAATCTATGTTGGGACTGCTGACATAACCTGGTTTCAAGGTTTTCAGTGTTTGACCCTTATTTACCTCATATGACCATTGCCCTCTTTCAAAATCAATAGGTATCATCTACTCCATATGGGTAACATATGTACCAAGTATAGTATTAATCCTTCTTGGGACTGATGCGATAACCTGGTTACAACGTTTTCAGTCTTTGACCACTATTGACCTCAAATGATCTTTGACCTTAGACAAATTAATAGTGTTCATCTACTCACTACGGACAATATATAATACCAAGTATGAGACAAGTATGAGATATTTCCATGTTTCCCCACTGAGTTCACTTGATTACAATATTTTTGGTATTTGACCTCTGATGACCTCAAATAACCTTTGACCACTTGTAAAATAAATATCATTCGTCTACTCAGTATGGCCAAATTGTATACCAAATGTGAGATACAATCAATCTTCCCCTATCAAATTACCATGATTGCAAGATTTTTTCTCTATTTGACCACTAATGACCTCAAATGACATTTGACCTAGGGTTTATCTACTTACTATGGACAATATACATAACAAGTATGAGATTATTCCATGTTTCCCCTACTGAGTTAGCTTGATTACAAGGTTTTTGGTATTTGACCTCTGTTGACCTTTGATCTCTTATAAAATAAATAGCATTCATCTACTCACTATGGCCAACCTTTTTACCAAGTATGAGATACACCTTAGTTTCCCCCACTGAGAAAGCTTGATTACAAACTCTGTCACATACACACAATCATCCACACACACATACACACGCAGTCATGATCTCATAGATTCCTCCGCTAACGCCAGGAATCAAAAAGACACAAATGCGTGTTGTGATTCCTCGCCTTTTATATTATATGAGTTCTTGTGAAAATATTTGACTTCTTGTGAAAATAATCTTCACTCTCCACACAAAATTGTCCAGGATGCATTTATACATGTACCGTAAAGCTTCTAATGATCGCCCTGGGTGTTTAATATGTGACCCCCTGACCAAAGTTAGGGGTGAACATTCATCAGGGCATGAAATATAATAACTGAGGTTTTGGGGTCTGGAAGAATTAAGGGGGATGGGCATTTATTGGAGCATGGGCAATCATTAGAAGCTTTACCGTACATACAATCTGGAGCAAAATGTGAATGGTCATCTGTCTTCAATTAATAATTAATTGGGGGGGGGTGTACTTAGGTCAGACAGTGCAGTGGGCATGGGGAAAATTTATAACCAAGATTTTATTACCATCAGAAAATAGACTCACTGTCCAAAATTATTACTGACTATGAAAATGCAATATTTTAAGCGGTAATATTACATTACATTTGTAAATGATAGCACTACTTGTCATCTAAATCATTTGATGTATAAATATCAACACACCCTCCTCTTCTCCCAAATTAACCATACAACAAACACAAAATATACACCTCAACAGTTTCAAATGCCTCTCCCACTGGCACACAATGCATTTTGGTCCAGTGTCACTAATCCAATAATAAAACCACAAAAACCATAAAAAACACCACATAAGTATCTCTTCTTTCCACCCTAGCCATTCCCCAGGGCCCAAGCTAATTGGTGTAAATTGGGTTTACTATAGTATAAGGGGAATTATTGGTTGACATATTTTATAGGTCTAAAGTTACTGGAAGGAGAAGGAGAATAACAGAATGAGAAATCCACTAATACAATCAGACTACTCAGCACCAAAAACATTAGGGTTCTTGTACCCCATATGGGCAATATACAGATCAAATATGACCTCTGTAAACATTTGCATTCTCCAGTTATTAATATAAGGTTTTCACACTTTGACCTCTGTTGACCTCGGAACAGCACTTTAAACAATTAGGTTCTTGCACCTCATATGGGCAACCTACAAGCCAAATATGATCTCTGTAGACAATTGTGTTCTCCAGTTATTGTGATTACAAGGTTTACACCCTTTGACCTCTGTTGACCACAACAACCTTGGAAGGGCACCAAAAACAATTGGGTCCTTGAACCCCATATGGGCAACTTAGAAGTCAAATATGATCTCTGTAGACACTTGCATTCTCCAGTTATTGCAATTACAAGGTTTTAAATGTCTGACCTCTGTTGACCTCAAACAACCTTGGAACAGCACCAAAAACAATAGGCTTCTTGTACTCAATGTGGGGAAGCTACATGCCAAGTAAGACATTCGTGAAGGTTGGCGTTCTTGAGATAACGCGATTATGAGCTGCTGGCACATCCACACACACACACGTTTTTCTTACCAGAAAACCTGTAAAATGTGGTTAATTTTTACTGCCGATACCCTGATTGTTAATTTGTTTTTTTTTACTATCATCATGGCAGTACTTAGGCCCAACAAAGCCAAATCAAAACTGGCAGGTACACCCATAATAATCCTTATTTCTGACCTTGTAATTTTAGCATGGGAAGTGGCTAGTATGGGAAGGGGCTTGTGTGGGAAGGGGCTAGTATGGGAAGGGGCTAGTATGGGAAGGGGCTAGTTTGGGAAGGGGCTAGTATGGGAAGGGGCTTGTGTGGGAAGGTGCTTGTGTGGGAAGGGGCAGGAATAGGGGACTGAAAAGCACAAATATTGTAGATGAAAGAGCCCCATCTTACCAAAACAGCACAGCATTCGTATAAGCTATCTCGGTGGCTTGTCTCATCAAATAACCACCAAACATTTTGTTATGGATATTCCTTTCCTGGGAAAGAACAAGAAAACCAAGAGGTTTTGTGATTCCTTGCTGTCTCAATGATTTAAAAAACATATTTAACTCCTTCCTGTCAAGATTATATTTCCATACTGTGAGAAAGCTACATACAATAATGATACGAGTGACCTACACACCAACTATGAGTTTTATCCATGTTTCCTCTATAGAGTAGTTTTCAGCAATTGACCTACATTGACTTCAAATTAACTTTGACTGCATCTATCCAATATGGGTGATCTACTGTACATACCAAGTTACCAACTACGAGTTTCACCCTATAGTTATCCCGATTACAAGGTTTCAGAAATTGAGCCGTGTTGACCTCAAATGACCAAGTTAACCCCTATATAATTAGCCCGATTACGTTTTCAGCAAATGACCCGTGTTGACCTCAAATGACCTTTGACATCCTATCATGTGGGGTACACTCATGTCCATCGGATGAGGACATTAAATGGTGGTCCCGAGAGCAGGATGGGGTCTCACGCCTGCCTCGTTATCATCTGAGCACTTGGTCGTGAAGAGAAGGCTGGTAAGCCGGTGTGCATCCACGATCATATCTGGCAGTCTGGGTTATCTGTGGTACAGGGTCTTTCATTAGGACTAGATGTCCTTCCTGATCCTTAATCTACTAACTAAACAAGGTTCATTTAATACAAAGGTGGTGTCCAGAACCCAGAAGAGAAATAGGCTAAACAGTGGAGATGACTGTGTGCAAACCTTTCCTTCCAAATAACTAGCCTTCTCCCACTAGTGTATCAATTTACTCCTGCATGCTGCACTGGTATATATATGAAAGAAAATATATATCCTCATGAACTGATTTTTATGAGTTCCCTCAATCCTGTATAAAAATCCCTGTCAGGGTCTTTCTCATCATAGCTGTAAACTATCACCTGGTTGGTTTAGGCCACCACATCATGCCCTTCGGCGGAAAAGCCAAATAATTAAACCAAGGTGTTCAGATGTGGCATGATTAAAATCTGAATTTGTTTTCTTTCGGAAATCAATGAAAAATTACGCCCAATAAATTCATGTCTGTAAATAATGATCATTTCAAATGATACTTGCCCACATAGTTTGATAACAAAAACCTCTTCATGATGGAAATTACTAACGGAAAGATGACAGATTGTGTAGCTTCTGTGGATATGGAGGTGAAGATGCTGATTTAAATCCACATTATACAAGAAGAAATGAGGATGGGAGTTGGACCAATGAGGTCTTGTTTATATTTCTCTAACACATATTTGTTTGGATATGTTGTGTCATAGGATATGTAGGGCTACAAATACCTACTTCCCTGGTTCATTGTCCTGGTTGTGAACACTGCAATAGTGTATAGGGCAGATGTTAACTCAGCATGGGGTATCACATCACCAAATTTAAGCCTTTATTCATGAGCAAAATCTTTGTCCCATCTCTTATTCTATGGGCGGAATGCGTTTTTGGCCACAGAATAAACAAGAATGCATCAATGCGGGACACATGGTATTTTATGTGTTGTGCATGCCCAATGTGTATATCTATATAACACATCCTTTACCCTCCCTCATGCATATCCTATATAACCATCATTTAGCTTCTGGTCTAATTTCTCCCCCCAGTGTTCACTTTCTAATTTGCCATTTCCTTGATTGTTGGGAAGAAAAGTGAAAATGTTTTCTGGCCCAGTGTTAATAAATACTGTATGTGTATACGGTATCCAAAGCTGGTTGTTGTTCTCGCAAAATTGTAACTGCTATGGAATCGTCATAAGTCCAGCAAGTCATGTTATTGGCTCGCCCAGCTTAGGTTTAACAAAGTTGATTTTCATCTTATAGGATTGGCAGGGACATGAGCGATCACGTTAGATGGAAAGAACAATATTTATACTCTTATATGAGCTTAACATTGATCATCACCAGAAAATCCCTTTGCTGTTTCCTATGTTCAGGTCTCCATGGTTACATGATTTTTATCACTTACAAATATACCCCCATCTACTATCTCCAAAATCACACTTTCTATTTATAAACATTCATGCATTTTTAGTCTACAACACATTAAAAAAATATGATGGCATTCTGATCCTTTTATTTTAAAAGATAACAATCTCCAAGTGACATCACAAGGATTATAGACTTAGTTTGTATAAACCATTAAAAATCGAAATTACTTCCCATGGGGCATCATTCCATTTGATGTACAACATGCCTGATCTTAGCATTCCTGTACGATAAATATGTCACAATCTCTGTGACAGCATGGGCCCCCTGATTTACCAAGGTTTTGTTGAAGATTTCATCACTATGGCAACAGTTATGGGGGTATGGTTGGCAAGGGCACTCTTGATGAACATGTGTTAGTATTAAGTGTCACAGAATGCAAATAGCTATAATCTACATAAGACAGTTGAGATGAATAAAAGATGCAGTTTAGGTTATTAACGACACAGGTTAAGTTATAAATTCGGTCCATTACACAGGTGTAGGACAGACTAATGGAAATCTGAAACTCTAAATGGCCATGTTGCTTGAGATGATCGGTATAGGAAGCTGTATTTCTTCATTGTGTAATTATGTTGGTATGAAGGGCATCACAAGTGAGATTTGTATTACTGTCAATCTTTATTGCATTTCTTCACATTTAACAACACATGTAATTTCAATAATGTATCTATATCCACCCATCCATCTCTCTGTTGTTCTTTCTTTCTGTCTGTCTGTCTGTCTGTCTGTCTGTCTGTCTGTCTGTCTGTCTGTCTGTCTGTCTGTCTATCATGACTTAAACTGTTACAGGGTTACATGCTAGTAGAGAAGGCAATGGGAAGATTGCTGACCCTGAGACATCTCCATGACAACATGAGCCTTTCCCATCATGCCCCATGGTCTGACAGATGCTTTGTCACATGTCCATCACCATTGTACTTAAAAAAAGTAAAACAAATTGATGGGGGTTAAAATTAGGAGAATACCTAAGCAGAACGCCACCATCGGTTGGTGAGGATCGGGCAAGGAAATTTTGGAAAACGAAGCCTCTCAGATCACCGGAAAAGGCCTTTCCCAGCTCCGGAAAGGGCATTTGTTCATTGTCTTTTTAGAGCATGTATCATGTTCTTGAAGTTAAAAAATTTAAAAAGTTTCATCGTCTTTATATGTGCAGTACGTAAGCAGTGAGGCAGAATTGTGCCACCAATGCAATAGCTAGTTTCAAGCTTGCGATTTTCCGGGGAATTTCAGGGCGCCACCAGGGTTTTGGGATTGGGGCTATTAGTAATTTGTGTCCTGGGGTAGGGGCGTGGCTAATTTTGAGGGGCCCAATGATTTCATGGGGGAGGGGGCTGTGATTCATAAAGTGGGGACAAACATCTGACCCCCCGACTGGATTTCTGTTGGGTGGGACTGTAAAGCGGTGCGGAAGGACATATATTAAGCGCAAGGCCAATCGCCAAGTGAGGAGCGAAAATTGCGCCTTATTCTAAATTGGCGGCCATTTGCTCCAAAATGAACAATTGTGTTGATGCTGCCGAATACAAATATACACGCGCGGGGAGCGCCCGGAAAATTTTGCCCACTGTGAAACATGTTTGACCTTATAACGTTGAGAGGGATTAGAACTATAGAGAACAGCAACATTATAGTTGAAGAATAATCAACGGTCACAAATAATTCCTTCCTTGGTCTATTCTATTTTCTCTCCTCCGTGCCCCATGCCCCCCCCCCCATTTTGTGCACGCCAATGACTATATGCTTTCTGCTTGCCTTTAAAAATGTTGTCGTCCACTCTTCTAACTACACCAACGGTGTAGCCCAGGCCTACGTAAAACTCGGAGGCAGGGCTGCCACGTCACGCTAACTCTCAATAGGCTGCGGGCCTGCTGCACGTGCATCCATGGTTATTATAGGACAGATGAAACAACCTTTTGACCCGAATTACCCGATGTGGCATATGTGGTATATATACATATCATGGACAATATTTGGCGGGGGGAGGGGGATAAAGCCCCCTAGACCCCCGTAGAACCGCGCCTGAGAAGCAATACATCAACTTACTGTCATAGTGAACTGATAGATGCTCCATGATAAGTAGATGTGCCCTATTGTGTTTGTTGTTCATGACATGAATATTAAAGAGTGGGTGGGGATTCAAATAAGATTCCTTAAATGTCAATATCTTTGTGTAACTATGTCTGATCACCTTCCTACTTTGTATGCTGATGTTTAGATGTGTTGGACATTTCCCCATGACAACAAAATTTAATTTCATTATAATTAATGTGTGCAACGGTATGTCTGATCAGCGTCATTCTAGGTAGAGTTGTGTCTGTCAAAGTATATTTTCATAGCACAATGAAATCTTTAACTAATAAAATATAATCAATGACATATATAGGGACCACTAAACACTAAATAGGCCTGTCCATCGAGGTTTAACGTTAAGCCTACATCGTTAACAAATTCATGCTTTATATGTGCTAAATGGATATTGTTAGAATGTTTGTTTTATGTGTTTCTGTAAGTTTAATATTTTATAATATCGATTCTGTCAACATTTACATCGTAAAATGAGTTCCATGAAAACAGTGGAAGATTTGGATTTATTTGAAACCGGCCGAAACGAATACGTCATGCACACTATTGTGCCACTCATGTATCCAGGCCATTCAGAATAGGTCAGTGGTTCCATCGTCAATGATCTTACCATACGACACTGTGGATTCCAAGTCCATGAAGTACATGATGCTAAAAGCTCATTGCAACTCCACGTAATCAGTATCATATTATAATTCAGCAATATGTTATCAGCAGTTGTGTTAACGCAACCTTGTATTGTCAATTGGCGCAATCACACTTCTAATTAGCCTGTGCATGAGTAGATGCGGGCCAGACGTGTTTGTTTGCATGAGTAGATGCGGGCCAGACGTGTTTGTTCTACGTTAACATGTAACCTCTCCCAGGTGGCTGTTTTCTTAGATTACGTGAAAATGGTGCGATTGTCGGCATGTAATATCGCCAGATCCTCGGTGCGATTGTCGGCATGTAATATCGCCCGATCCTCGCCAAAGGGTCCAGAAATAGTTAAGTTGAGAAATATTGATGTATACTCACACGACAATTCTAAATAGCCTTTTCTGTATATAGTGTGAGTGCCATTGAAAGCAGAGCAGGTGTAATATCCTTCGTCGCTTATCGTTAGCAATTTAATGAGTAGCTCTTGGTCGTTTCCTAGTAAGGAATAATGCCCATTACTGGCGTTTATTATCTCATCGTTATGGGACCACGTGATTTGCGCTTCGTTTTGTACACGACAATAGAGAGTGATGTCATTCCTTGGTAGAACAAGTACGTCTAATTGCACATCTGTAAAACGTAGTTCTTGTGTATCTTCAACAGGGAGAAAAAACGAAAATACATTGAAATGTCCACACATTAACAATGTCATTACTATCGTCATTATAATTGTCATTGTCATTGCCATTGTCATTGCCATTGTCAGTGGTATTGTCATTATCAAAGTCATTGTCAATGGTATTGTCATTATCAAAGTCATTGTCAATATCATTGTCATTATAATTGTCATTGTCAATATCATTGTCATTATAATTGTCATTGTCAATATTAATTTTATTGTCATTGTTAATGTCGTTGACCCTATCATTACCATTTTCATTATAATTACAATTGTCATTGTAATTGTCATTGCCAACGTCAATGGTATTGTCATTATAATTGTTAGTGTCGTTAACACAATCATTACCATTGTTATTACCATTGTCATTACCATTGTCATTATAATTGTCATTATAATTGACATTATAATTGTCATTTTAATTGTCATTATCATTATCACTAACATTACCATTTTCAATAGCAGTAGGCATATTACTATTATTATTAATACTCATGCCTACCATGTAATATGTTAAATAAATGATGGAATCCCATATTGAGGCGCTCAACCAAATTTCTGAAACGTAATAGAGATTTTAAAACCACATTCCCTTAAATATCTAAGATATCTGAGGAATGCTTAGTTTTAAAGGTGTATTTTGGTCTGTGTATGTGTTTTATTTACATATCGTAATGTTTGAGTTGTCATCTACAAAGGAAAAGTCTGAATTATTAGTTATTCGATTCCAGAATAAAATGTTGGACGTCTCAATCTCTGATTACTGGTTTAGATATGCCTATCCCTTGTGTACCCGGGGAAAAGTTTCCACCTCTCATATACCTTTCTGTAACAGTTTATTGAAAGTGCGCCCTCAACAAGGTGAAACATTCCTTACATAATACATTTTTTAATGCGAGGACTACCTGCAAATTTCGTCTATATATATTTTATTTCAAACTTGCGGGCGAGAAATCATCAATCAGCATGGAATATTACTTACGTTTTGGCGCCGAACCATGTGAGACCAAGTTAAGAACACCATCTTCTGATGCGTTGTGTGTTCCGTTAGAAGCCACGCATGTGTAGTTCCCAGCGTCGCCCTCCGTGACGTCATGAATACTGAAATATTGACCGACATTCCAAAGTTGGTACTGGGCGCTGTTATTAGCGATGTTTGATAGTGCACTTCCATTATGATACCATTTAATTGTACAGAAACCGATAAATCGGCAGATGAGCGTAACGTTGTCGTGCAATTTGGCTGAATGGTCGAGGCTGGAATTGACCAACAGTAATTCTATATGGAAAGAATAGGCACATATA
>JAODFY010116695.1:0-11454 GCA_027580055.1 Paracaudina chilensis | reverse complement strand
TATATATTGGCCCATTCGTCATTGTTAAAGGTTAACCTAGCTATCGATTTAGACAAAGAAAGACAGGTATAGGTCTATACTATATCTATAAGAGACAATTAACAAACAAACCCAAGTTTCGGCTTCAGGCCAACAAACCTTAGACGGAAATATCCGTACACTTTCTTTTTTCAAAGAATTAGAAAAGAAAAAAAAGATTAGAAACGCCCTGCTGCGGTTTTGGGTTCCAGTGATTGTTTCTATGTCCTTTGTGCTTGTGGGGTGACTTTTGTTGATTTCGTCCATTCATTTCCTAGTACAGCTCACTTTTTATATCTTACATACAGAAACTGTAACACCACAATATGGTGCCAAATAATTAAATTTTATCTCACCGTTCTCGTTGCATCTATAATCAATAAAATAAAATTGATATGATCTTTGTTTTTATGATGGGGTACATCAAGTATTTGGTTACCTCCCCCCCCCCCCCAAAAAAAAAACTTTCATTTTGTTTTGCATTGTTGATTTACATAACATTTACTAATACAGTCCGTAGCCCACCACCACGAGATCGTTTCGCCTCACCTCCACTAATACGGAGTCCTGTTATACGCCGCTTTTTTGTTGAATATCCCACAATTAAAGAAAAATTGATTGCGCAATACCTATGACGTCATAATTGCGATTTTATTGCACGCGGTTTTGGCGCATCATGTAAATGTAATTTTTCGCACAGCTTAACCCGCAGTCGATGAGACTGCGTGGAATATTGTGGTGATTCAACGGAAATATTTACACGCGATGACTTATCGCGGGTTTGTTTAACTTTGCCAGACAACACGCGCGTAACTAAAAATCGTGAGAAAATTTATTTACACGAAACGACTTATCGCGTACGACATTCGCGCGCGACAAATCGGGTTCAAAAATCGCGTAAACGTTTGCAAAGCCCAGTAGACCGGGATGCTTCGTTTGTGCACAGCTGCCAAACCAACCATTATTTGAAGTACAAAGGCAATATAAATGTGTTACCAGTTGTGACGTCATAGTTATTGCGCAAACATATGAAGATGGGAGTTGAACCGATGTGTGTCGTGTTTCTCTGTTACGTATATTGTATGTAACGAATGTTTCTTATTCATATGTGAGCATGGAAGGTGTGTGGTTATGAAATTTGACCGTCACGCATCCAGTCGACGGCCGTTCGGAGATTTTTTACTGCGCAACTTGATGCGCTTTTTTTTTAATCATTGTAAACATTCACCCGCGCGTCCGACTTATATGATTGGTGGATTACAATACGCACCTATATCTATAGTCCAGGTCAGCGAGTTGTGTAACCTAAAGATACTCTACGGATTTATGCCCGGTTCGCGTATTATTTTTCCACGACGAATGAGGTCATTTTGTAAAATAATCATAAACATTCATAAAAAAATTGTTAAAATTCCTCAAGCTTTCAAGATTAATGATTTCTATGGAAATCTATGGAAATTGGCCTCATTCGTCTTGGTAAAAAATAACGCGCTCGGTTCATATACCGTACTAAACTAATATAACACCCCTGGAATTTAATCTTGTCATTTCTTTTACGTTTTCACCGTCAATCAGAAAGTACAAGATAGTTCTAAACTGCATTATATAATCTTAGTCTTGATAAGGCATGAATATATTTAGCATATTAGAAAAATCAGCGATATTTACTAATCTCACTGACGGCATGAAAACAAAAATCAGCGGAGCAAATATACCAAGGCAACATTAAAGGGGCCCATCTGGAAATCATTATTGTTAAAACTATAGGGGTTTGGATTCATCACATTTCATAATTTTATGCTGGCACGTTTGAACACATAATTTATTTATGCTGAACACGCACCAGGAAGGAAGACAGTGAGTTCCATTTTGAAGTCTTACGCCTGATTTCTATAAGCGGGCGTTTTTTTTTAATATATGATATATGACCCAGCACGTTACAAACTTACAACTGCAATATTCGCCCCAAGGGCATTCTGAAACCCCTGACCCTTTTTCCTTTTTTGCCAAGTTACAGTTATTTGCAGTTTTCATTTGGAAACATTATTTCGTCCTAATTTTATTGGCAGGTTGTTACAGTAAATTCACCGTCTCTCTATATATAGCTGCCCACCCCATGTGACACACGTGCATTTCCATAGGGTAATATAGGTTTTTATAGCCTATATATTTTTATTATATTTTGCAGTTATTTCATGTTTTTGTCTTAAATTCCGCATATTGTCAATTTCCCTTCCCCCAATTCCGCACCCCCACACTACGTCATGCATATTACCAAACGTTGTTTTTTTTTCCTTTCATAATCGCATTATCCTTGCACAAGATCACAACACGGACGTGTAATATTAACCAATAATAAGGTCATTTTTCATTTCTTTTTAATCAATAGTAAAATATCTGCCTTTTCGTTCAAATTGTTTCATCTTTATATTTATCGTTATGTATTTGTTACCTATAAAATAAAAGTTCACAAAACATAGCTAAAAACCCACGCTTTATATGTTAACTTATATACGGAGGGGAAGAAAAAACACCCAATTGTGAAATCATATCACAATTAGACATGGGTCTCTTCGTCGTTTGATTCGCTTTCTGTCAGTCTGTAGTGGAACTCGCGGCTGTTCACTACAGTGGCGTGCGCAGAGTGTGGGGGAATGGCCCCCCATCTTTGGGGTCAGTCGGGGGATTTTAAAAAAGTGCATGGAGAAGAGAAAATAGAAGAGGCTAAGGAATGAATAATTTGTGACCGTTGATTATTCTTCAACTATAATGTTGCTGTAATCCCTCTCAATGGTCAAACATGTTTAACAGAGGGCAAACATTTCCGCGCGCTCCGCGTGCGTGTATATTTGTATTCGGCATAATCATCAGAATTGTTCCCTTTGGAGCAAAAAGCCGCCAATTGGGTATTTGATGTTTGACACCCCTCCTACCTATGAAATCATGCGCACGCCACTCGGCGGAAACATGTTTACCAAACTACTTCAACTACAAGTCCAAATTTTTCATTGAAGAGATCTCAAAATAAAGGAGGTCTTTAGGTATTTGCAAGGTCTAGAAAGTGTCATTTCCGGCGATCTAGGAGGTATATTTAGCAAATTTTATCGCTACGCGCCAACCGATGGTGGCGCTCCGCTTAGATGGTGCCACGCAGTTCTACTTTTCAACTTCCGCCCGCCAGGTTTGCAGAGTTTCGTACGCCTACGGTCCCTTTCAATTGCTTACGTTGCAATGGTTAAATGGTATATAAATAAATTTTGTATTTAGAACAGAAAACATTTATAGAAAAAGGAAAATGGTCCCTGGTCTACATAAATAGCTCAGGACTAATATAACAAAAGTAGCTCCTTGTAAAATTATTTATACTGTCTACCAGCTGTACAATATACTGCGACGTGTGCATGTGACAGGGAACCCATGTAACAGTGTTTAAAATAACAACTGACGTAGGCCTGGGAAGTGCAATTTTCCGATAATCTGGGAGGGATTTTTGGCAAAAACTCTACCCTATTATAATCAGGCATGGAATAACAAAACCGCTAGGTTTTCTGAGTTTTTTTTAATCAAAGTAACATAACAATTGTGTTTATTGAAACCAAGGTGGACTGGCAACTGAATACTTCATGCAACGCGAGCTAAATATTTTAAAATTAATTGGCAGAACTCTACCTTATTATAATCAGGCATGGAATCACAAAACCGCTAGGTTTTCTGAGTTTTTTTTTTTTATCAAAGTAACATAACAATTGTGTTTATGGAAACCAAGGTGGACTGGCAACTGAATACTTCAAGCAACGCGAGCTGACGACAACATAAAACCCAATTCCTTCGTTTTACCAACTTTGAAAATGACCAGAAACAATGGAGGCTATTAAATCATTGTATATTGAAGTACTGTATTCTCGGATTCGGGCGGGTTATAAAAACAATTAGGCGTCATACAAAGTGCAAGGTGATCGTCCAACAAACCACTCTATTTTAGTTACATCAACGGCCCAGATTTATTACTTTTCCAAACAAATACAAGGTCGAAGAGTTCAACTTCAAATGCGATAATAAACCGTGTAGGTGTAAACACAGGTTATTGTTAGTGCAAGAAAAATTGTAAGTGCAAGAAAATGACGATTTTGACGAATGACCATACCATGAGAAATCAATATGAGTCACATATGCCAATAAACTATTACCGGTACTATTACTAAACTTTCGTCTTATGTTTCTCGTATTGGAAATGAATAAACATATACACACATTAAACGTCCTATACTTGGCATACAATACTAACGCTATTGAGTTACACACCAATATGATTACAGCCCTACACAACGTCGGCAATTTGTTATGTTTCTCGTATTGGAAATGAATATACATAAACACACATTAAACTTCATATACTTGGCATACAAATGTCATTGGCATGACTCGACTCGGGGGAAAGAGGCAAAAACGACCATGAGTGACGGGGGATTCAGGTCCACTCGGATGACTAGTTGCCATGCGCGAATAGACACGAACTCCCTCTCTCATGAACTGTATTCTTCTTCTTCTCAATGCTCTTGGTAAAATTAATGTTATTCACGGTTTGCCTTGTCTAAGGACGACGCGCACTTTATAAGTATATATCGCAGCTAAAGATATATACACACATCATTGTTTTACATATGCCCTATTTAACAACATATGAGCATATGCATATGCGCGATGTTTTATCCCTGAGAGTTGATTCAAAGCATGCGTTGACATATCCTTAACATTATTGAGTTGTTAAAACGCTTTATGGGAAATAAAAGTTTGAATTAATTTCCTACGCAGCTTGAAGGATTAAATATTGTAATAGAGATACACTCACCGTAACAAACACCCCCAGGTATACCACCAAACCAACCATAAAATCACGGCGTCCAAATATAATAACAACTCCGTAAGAATAATAATAATAAACATTAATCCGTAAATTTGAAAATAAGACGTGGTGTTGCGAGGTATTGGTGTGACGATATACTGGTTGAAACATTAATTTAATGCGTTACGACGAACAACAACACATTGCCTCGTGACATCAACATAATGATTGAATAACACTATCATTGTAAGTTTAATCCGCCTGGTATACATAACTTCCGTTCTCCCAAGGAGAGTCCTTGTGAGTAATATTAAATAACATCGGGCTCTCGAAATGTCTGTTTAAGTTACATAAAAAAAAACGAAATTCCAAACCATAAGAAGACTTTATAATTATATTATATATTTAGATGAACCGGAAAAGGTCCAAGTCTCTCACATGAGTGTTCGCTGGCTCGGTGGATGTAACTCTACCTGACCTTCGACAGCGCGAACTGACAGGAATTAAATAACCTCTTAGACTTCCAAATCTATTAAAACCCTTGTCAACATATACAAACTTTATATATAACATTACAACTTCTAGTGATACCCTCTTAACGCTGTGCCTCCTAGCATATGCTCAGCATAGATTGCAGATATGCAGTGACATTACTGTAGGCAGCTGGTTTGTTTTAGGTTTGTTAATTCGTTAATGTACTCGGAAAGTATTTTGGGGCATAGATCATGTATGACTGTCCTCGTTACATGGTTTATGTTACTATGAGGTTACCTGTTATGGTAACAACTCCTTGGCAGGTGTTTCACTATGATCGATGACTTAATCACAATAGGTGCATATTGCACATTATGTATGTGAAGGGCTTCTTATGTTTCAAATAAAGCCTGAAAAGTACTTTCTGTTTCCCCATTTCGGTGTATGTATCGGTTCTTGGAATATTAATGTTTGCATTATACTATGAGTGATTCTTAATTAATTTCGATTACTTAAATACTGGAGATGAACAAGTAGTTTTTGATGGACAAAATGAAAGAAATAAAACAGTCCGTAAATACCAAAGGCACAAATGATATTATTGCCGTCATAATATGTCTAACATATGATTTATCGCACTGCACGCGTAATTAACTATTACCTGGTTTCCATTCTACTCTGCGCAGAAATGAATGGGTTGAACATTCCAACATGTCGTTCGTTCCATTCAACAGAGAGTCGTTAAAATATCACTTCACCTTATACAAATAAGATAAGAGCCGTCGTCGTTATAGACTAAATTTCGTCTCGCCATTGCCAATTCATGGACCCAACCACAATGCAGTTAGCCATCTGCCTGACTAATCACAATGCAGTTAGCCATTTACTTGACCAATCAATATGTAGTAAGCTATCTACTGGACCAATCACCATGTAGTTATAGCCATCTACTTGACCAATCACCGTCCAATTAGCTATCCAATGGACCAATCAAAATGCATTTAGCCAACCACTGGACCAATCACCATACAGATAACCATCAACTTGACGAATCACCATCCAGTTGCCCATCACCTGAATCAATGACAATGCAGAAGCCCATCTACTGGAACCAAGCACTATGCAATTAGCCATCTACTGGACCAATCACAATGCATATACCCATCTACTGGACCAATCACTATGCAGTTAGCCATCTGCTGGACCAATCATCGCGAAAAAGCCAACAAAACAAATCGTGCATTGTGGAATAACTCTTTTTTCTTGAGTTCCTGTTGTCGTAATGTTATATATACCCCCTTCCCATCAAGAACTAAGTGTCATGGTATAAAATTGAAGACATGAAAACCAAAGTGCTGGAATAACTGAGACAACCTGCTGGTTTTCTGCTTCACCCTTCGCCCTCCGATCGTTGCCCCCTCCGATAATTGCCCCCTCCCTCCGATTTGAAATAATAAATCTAATGATCCAGTTTTGCGCCATCAAGCACACCAGCCGTCTCGGGATAAGCTTCCTCTCCGATCATATTCCTGGTTACATTTCATGCATTGGTAATTCTGAGAATTTGCAATTATGCGATTGTCTGGCGTCATTACTAAGCATTACTAGGTGTTGATAATTACCCTTAAAGTCGTGAGCTGTGTACAAAACGAAGAAATAAAACATCACAAAGTGATCCTTCCAGTGATCCTTCCAGTGATTCGGGGAGTTGTAACTAAGTTGTTACAAAGGTAAACATTTTCTTGAGAGGCGTATAATTATTGGTGCATGCGCGTTACAATGAGTACTGTTGTTTGTAGCAGACTATATACTGTGGGCTAAGCATGTGGCACATTCTAAGATAATAATAATATATATGGTCATCGTGGTGTACTGTAGTTTACGGATATAGCTTCTACTCATTCTTATTTGCTGAGAAGAACCAGAATATTTCAACTGGTACAATTGCATACAACTACCCCTCAAGGTTAGCCACCAAACGAACCCGACTTATTGCCTGCCAATGATACATTGGCACAATTGCATACAACTACCCCTCAAGGTTAACCACCAAACGAACCCTACTTATTGCCTGGCAACGATACGTTGGTACAATTGCATACAACTACCCCTCAAGGTAAACCACCAAACGAACCCTACTTATTGTCTGGCAACGATACATTGGTATAATTGCATACAACTACACCTCAAGGTTAACCACCAAACGAACCCTACTTATTGCCTGGCTACGATACATTGGTAAAATTGCATACAACTACACCTCCAGGTTAACCACCAAACGAGCCCTACTTATTACCTGGCAACGATACGTTGGTACAATTGCATACAACTACCCTTCAAGGTTAACCGCCAAACGAACCCTACTTATTGCCTGGCAACGATACGTTGCTACAATTGCGTACAGCTACCCCTCAAAGGTAACCACCAAAGGAACACTACTTATTGTCTGGCAACGATACGTTGGTACAATTGCATACAACTACCCCTCAAGGTTAACCACCAAACGAAACCTACTTACTGTCTGGCTACGATACATTGTTACAATTGCATACAACTACACCTCAAAGGTAACCACCAAACGATACCAACTTATTGCCTGGCAACGATGCATTGGTACAATTTCATACAACTAACGCTCAAGGTTAACCACCAAACGAACCCTTTTTATCACCTGACAACGATACATTGGTATAATTGCATACAACTACCCCTCAAAGGTAACCACCAAACGAAACCTACATATTGCCTGGACAATGTTCTAGTATTTAACATGACTCGTCTAGTAACCTCTAGGCCACCAAGCTCCTACCACAAGCCAGTACACGGCTAATTTGTCTTCAAAAGATAGGTAAAACCACAAACGCCTTTACCAAAGAGGCCCTATATACCTTTAGTCAAAACTTTTGAATGAAGTGCGAAAATTCTTGCGTTATATTGTGTGAAGTCTAATGTTCGACAACAATTCAACTTGTTTGGTAAACTTCACAGAAACTCGGGAATTTAAGCCCTGTAGATATATCTGATTATATGTGGGTTCAGTATAGAGATGACTATGCAATATCTTTAGCAACAACGAAAATGAGCATGAAAATGATGCGTATTTCGAGAGAAACTGTGATAAATTGATTGATAGGGTTGCTGACGTATAGACAATTATTGTGTTTTTCTTAAGAACAACGACAAGAAGTACACACGAAAAGGTGAATTTTCACGTTTCTCATCGTTTTTCAGAAACACCTAGTCTGTTAATGTTACAGTGTTTCTAATAAACACTTAATTAACCGACAATGAGAATCACAATTAGTGATGATATATTGATGGTTACAGTGTTTCTCATAAAGAACAATCACTATTAGTATATCAAAGTCACTGGCGATATATCGATGATGATATTGATCCTATAACCTACTACAAGAATGTCAGTAATTGATGATATAGTGACGATTTTAGGTTTTCTTATTATGAACAACGGCACATGAATCGCTGACCATATATTGATTGTTATAGTGTTTCTCTTTCAAATAAAACCACGGGAATCAAAGTTAATGAAGTGCTGTATTTCATTGAAGTGCCCGCAAGAGACTACACCAAATATGTTGGGTATCGCACATGAAAGGATACTATATGTCTAAGGTACTAACCCTATATCTAATGCATATACCGCACATTGTATCCGATATGCATGGCACTAGCGAACTGTTGTGCACAATCCCTTAAATCGTTTCATGTATTTAGGCAATATCTGTGTTATTAGGGGTTTTGTTACGCTGGCAAGACCCAGCTATTTTGCTACTGCCACAATTGCATTCGCCCCAACTTAAATTACGAAATACTCACTCCTTTATGAGGAGCCACGAGCTTATCTGTGCACGCCAGTAAAACGTAAATTCATATATAAGTGAATGGTTGGGTAATCTGTTAATAGATTCCGTTCGTTTAAGTCACAGTGAATACATCTCTTTTAATTAAAAGAAACAATTCACAACCATTACATTTAAATATCAATGATCTGACCTACTGCCGACAAGATTTCCGATACAATAGAAGCATGAATATGACAATCATGCGATGACATCATAGACAAAATCAATTCAAGATTTTTTTTTTCTTTTTACGCCCTCTGTCCTCGTACGCCCTCTGTCCTCGTACGCACTCTGTTCTAGTACCCAATTTAATTGATTTGTGTTTATATCTGAGGCGCTTTATAGTTCAAACATTATGCAATAAAACATCAAGTATTCGTGTATCTTCAACAGTTGTAACTTGAAACGTAACAAAAATTACAGTGCAACTTTAGTATGACATCACGCATTCATGTGTTGCTCTTGTGGAGCAACACATGAGCAACACATGAATGCGTTTTCATTTCAGAAAATCTTCCCAAACGAATAAGCTATCGATTAGGTGGAATTTTAATACAATTTAATCCCAGGCCCAAACGTTGGCACTAAAAGGCGAGACGACGTAAATACAACCCAAGACTATAAGCCTTTCAGGTTATGCAGCGTTGATGGCTAGTAAGCCTCACCAAAAGCGGTTGCGCTTTTAACTCAAGTCACCGGTACATCGTGTTTTTTGTTTTGTTTTAACTCCGCACGTTTTAGATTTTGATAATTAAAACATACAATGGGTATATCAAGAATTTCGCAAAAGATATCCTGAACGATTTTCACCGTTATTATTTCAGTGTAACAAACCTCTCGTGTCAATTCTTGATTAGTGTCTCCAAGGCGACGCAACCTATATACAACTATGTAGCTTTTAACTTCCAGATGACGTTAAACCTTTCTTACTATCGCCTTTATTTCCCCGTCGTATTGAAGTAGCTTATTATACTGTTATATGACAACGAATACTACGCATTGAGGCGTTTCAAATTATACAAGCCTAATATGTGTTGTAATGTTTAAATGTCAAAGTTATAATTCCCTTGCTGCTAATAATAAACCTACAAATATGAAACGTAATATTGTATTACACTTTGCACTTTATTCGTAACGGACCCTTGGAGCATAAAGCAACACGTGATCATCCTTCAAACCACTGTTCTGCCGTAGGTCGTCCGCTCCTGAGATTGTAACATATCAAGTGATAATTTATATTAATTAATAAAGTTCCCTCTCCCTTCCCATTAACCCTTTCCAATATATTAACCAGTCATTGGTTAATCAATAATAATAAGTCAAATTCTTCAATTTCTATATACCTCTCTGTACCGTCCATGGGTTTGCGATACATTATCGATGGACAATGCTTGTGAATTTTGTTTGCCGAAAACCTGCCATTGATATTCGTTATAATTACCGGTGAAAATTAACTTACCATGTCGGAATTGAAATAGTTCACAGAAAGCACCACAACAAGTCCCTGTTCACACATCGAAGTGTCACGAGATGTCTTAAAGCAGTCAATCGTTCCCTCTAATCATAAATTTCACCAAGAATATGTGATACAAAATATATTCACCAACGACGAAAAAATTACGAATCAGTTTTATTAATATTTCGATCCACCAGCAAAGAGGTCTTGTGCTATATGGAACAGTCTGACTGATTTGAATGAAATGGAACTTTGTTTTATAACGAAGTTTACAAGGAAAGTCTTGTTGCCGCCTGTAGGGGCAAGTCGCTAAATGACCTCACAGCCATACACAATTTACGGATGCTCCCAATGGCAAGAATGCGGAATCTCTAAACGTGGTGGTTCACATCGATAATGAATTCCAGTACCAAGTGTTGTCCTTTAGCCAATCATGGATGGATTTTAACATCGCAGTAGTCAGACTACAGTCAGGGAGCATTAATTGGATTTGCGCCAAATTATTGTAAGGCAAAGTGTCATAACACGTTGTGTGAACAAAGGATAAACATTTAAATAATTAACATAAGAATGACGATGCCCACACAGATGTTAATATACGATATATCAAACTAGAAACCTAGATGGGCCACAAACGTTTGGTCCTTTAAAAAATGATACAGTGGAAATGACGTTTGCCATAATGTCCGAAAGGCAAGGTCAAGTCTGCGAATCCCCCGACTAAAATGTTTTGTGATGGGGGAACGATCCAAAATGGTATTAGTAATTTGTGTCCTGGGGGCAGGGGCGTGGCCAATCTT
>JAODFY010116584.1:0-11456 GCA_027580055.1 Paracaudina chilensis | reverse complement strand
TATACTTACCCCGTTCCTAATACAATTAGCATTTCCGACCGATCTAGCATATTTACAGAGTGGGAAATCGGTCACACTACTGACTGTCGCAACAGTCGTTACGTCATCTTTTTCCCTCCGCTTAAAACGTCAACACGTGGATTTTTCGTACTAGCCGTTTTTTGGGACCGTTTTCACCAAACTTCGTGAGGAAAACGTTCATCGGACACTACAGCAGCAGGTTTTGGTCTCCCTGTCGTCGTGAAACACTTACAGAGCCATAAGTACCATTTTCACGTTTTTCATGCCGAGTTCCTGCCCGCTGTTCAGGCGGAACAGCTTAGGGCGGGTTCCTGCTAGCCGAACATAGAGATAGCGTAGACCCTATTCCGCTACTAATAGGCTTAGGATAGGCCATTAGGCCTCTCCCTGCTGCACGTTGCGGCTTGCCTTGAGGCAGGCACGGGCGTGGCAGCCTCAAAAAAAAAAAAAAGATCAGAGAGAATAAACTTCCTACGTCCTCGTGTCGTCTCCTTTTTTCTTGGATGTTAAGGTAGGCCAGGCACCTAGACTAGGACTCTCAGGCCTAGACTCCTTTAGGCCTAGACCTTCTCACCGCCTCCCCCAGTCTTCCCCAAGGCAGACGGCGGGGTAGTTCCCCCTTTTTCCTGCCCCAACATGGCCCCAACATGGCCTCGACGGGAAGCTCATAGGAACTTGTGATAACCCCCAGTTTCCCCAGATCATCCCCAGTTTCATGTCATATGGCCCGCCTTTGCCTCCATTGGCAATGAGAGCTGCCTTAATTGCAGCTTCTAACAGGGTTTCCTTTTCAGGGAAATCAATCATCCTTGTGCCAATTTCCATGCTAATTGCAGTAGTCCTAGCATACTGGAAAAACTTGTAGTGAAGTTTTAGTAACTTTGCGTAACATACTAGTACAGTACTTGTAACAGACTGGTCAAGATCATAGTGTACTTCTAGTTGACTCAGGACCACATGTACACAACTTGTTTCTAACTCGTGAGTTGACTCAGGACCACATGTACACAACTTGTTTCTAACTCGTGATGAGCTCGTAGGTGATTTGGACAACTTGTAGGTAATTTGGACAACTTGTATGCAATTCATAGCAAACACAGGATGAAGCAGTCCAAGGCCTCCCAAGTTGCTCAAGTTAAATTAAATTCTTACATGTCTCTCATCCTGAATTTGCCTACAAGTTGCCAACGAGTTGCATCAATGCCTGTCTAAATAGTCTCTGGGCTTGAGTCTCCTTTAAAATATCCGTCTTTTAGACATACCTTGGAAACCTAACATGTCTGTTACACTGAGTACAGGCATACCCCTCCACTTGGCCGGCCTGCCATCTCCGTTCCTCTGCAGTGGGTTCTACCAAGCCGACATTCCTGGTAGTCCCTCGGCAAATATCACACCTGGGGCTGTCCATCCACTTGAAGAAACGAAGCTTGAACCATCTCAGTAATTCCAAGAGGAGAAAATCTCTTATATCTAGAGGACTTCCCTCTAAGTAAAATGAGAATGAAAACAGCTGGACTTTGATAGGACTAGTGTTGGGAGGGGGTGGGTAATGACACGAAAGGATTAGTGTTGGGAGGGGGTGTGTAATGACACAAGGACATTCCCTCTTGTAGTCAGACAGGTTTCAGGGGTAAAATGACAGTGTCCTTATTTGGGGTGAGGGAGGTCTAGTGGTAATGCAGTGTTCCCCCATCATCAAACTGTGAGAAGGAAACGAGGGATCAGAGTTTCTGGGGTGATGTATACCCCACCCCTAAGACTGTCTTTACTTGGGGTGAGGGAGGTCTAGTGGTGATGCCATGTGATCCACTCAATGATGCCGTTGACTACAAGAAGGAAATGAGAGATTACAGTGTCTGGGGTGATGTTGTTGTACCCCGCCTGCAATACCTCATTAGTGGGTGGTAATTTCTGGTGGTGACATTACCCCTGCAAGAAGGGAATGGCAGAGTAAGATATCTGGGTTAATGCTGTTACCCCCACATGCCAAGACTGCAACTCAGCCTATGTGTTGGGAGGTAACATGATATCATGTGTTACAGTGGGCAATATGGTATCATGTCATTATTTAAATTGTGGGTAGGGTGATGATGCCATGTTATGCCACCAACCTTGCATTTGACTGCAGAGAAGGCAATGGAGGTCAAGAGGGCAATTGGGGGAGGTGGCAGTGTGGGAGGGGGGCAAGAGGTTTTTCATTATACCCAATCCCAGGGTCTTAAATGTGACTTCGTTCTGGTGAGAGGTATGGCAGTGAAGACATGTTACCCCTTCAAACATGCCTTTGACTGTACAAGGGAATGGGGGGAGAGAGATTGCTGGGGTGGTGTTACTATAACCCCACCCTCATTCCACCCAATCTACATCCAGGACTCACCAGTTTCCTCTTGATTCAGTCCCTCCAATCTTCCAGCAGCTTTCTGGTTTAAGTCTTCTGATGGGATTTCATCTCGAGCCTTTTGCTGTATGAGCGGGTCTTCGTAATGGTTGACATGATCAGCCGAACTACGCAGCTTCTGGTGGAAGCCTTGTTCTGAGGTCTGAAGTAATATATATGTGGAAAGAAAGTCAGTGCAGATTTAAAGCCTAACCAATTGCTTCTTTTGAAAGTCCTAATTCAAAGATGAGCACACATAGGTAATTGGCAATGTGTTTGATTCTCTTGCTGTGAAGTTAATCATCTGAGAGCTTTTCTTGTATCTCAGTTTGGGGTCAGCGTGGATACAGAAATACTGATTATTATTAAACTGATTATTATTTAACTTTTAAAAATTTGTGGTATTTTTCAATAAGTGATCTGAGAACTTTTCTTACCACAGTTGTGCAAGCATGCATTATGTGTTTTATTTAATTGCTGTCAGGTTAATTGTGATCTTAGAGCTTCCATACCTGAGCAGTCGTCAGCATGCATACTTGAGTGGAGATGAGTTTAAGTCGTTCAGTGGCTAACTCCTTCTGTAAATAGTTAAGATTGCGCAAGGGGCTTCTCTGAGGTAAGCTCATGTAATCATCATTCTATGGGGAAAAAATAATTATAATGTCATGATGTTGAGATAACATTATTTCACCATGTTGACATATCATTGAAGTAGTTGACTTGTTGAGGTAAATTGTTCTTGCCATTTTGTCATGCTACAAGATAATTTTGATGTTGATATAGGGGATGTTAGTTTGTTAAAATGTTGTCATGGCGACAAATTTATCTTGACAAGCTGACATCTTTCAATACTATGTTGCATTGTGTGTTTAATTTATTGTGACTAGCTGACGGCTCAACAAGACATCATGGTGGGGTAAGTTATTTTTGACATCTCCGTCTCCTTTGTCATCTCCTTATAATATTGACATGGAGAGATATTTTGTTTGACTTTGTTAAAGTCGAAATAATTTATCTAGTTATCTAGAACAAGGCAAATTCCATCAATAGGATGTTGACATGGCAAAATAATTGCAGACATTTCAAAGTGGGGGAGGGGGTCCCAACATTTCAGAGGGGGCATGAACAAATACAAGTCTTTTTGATCAATATAACAAATCTCATTTGGGGGCGCATAAAATTTGGGGGAATGTGACCCACAGCACCCAACCCCCTTCGGAACACTGATAAAATCCATCAAAAACTAATCGACGATATAATTAAGCGGGCGGGTAAGATTGTCAGGAAGAATTTGCCATCTACTAATTCGATTTATGAGGGTTGGTTGCGAAATAAAATGTGTTCGTTGTGGAATGACCCTGGTCATCCACTCTATTGTCAACTCAATGACCATACTGTACCATGCAGTGGTAGACTGAGGGCTCTAGTTTCTCGCACGAATAGATACAGCTCTTCCTTCATGGGTACAGCAATAAGGTTACACAATATAGATTATTCTAGATAGTTTTATTTCTCCCGTGCAATCTCTCTTATACAGTTATCTTTTTATTTGTATACCGTGGATGCAATCTGTTTTTATTTCTTACTTCTTACTTTTGTCTTTCTGACATTCATGACATACTTAATCTTTTATTCTATGCTTTTATTTCCTTTTATCAAGGATCCAATAAAGTATCCATCTATCTTACCTTATATATACTTTAGCTTTTTATAAATATTAAAGAAAAAATATATATACACAGGGCATGGCAATGAGCATCCAAATAAAGGAGACAAACTCAACAGGTAACCTTAGCGATACAAGACACTGTAATCAGCATGCAAATATCTTGTTCTATATTCTTGAGATATCAAAATTTGAATGGAGTATATATACATTCAGCAATGCAGAGGGCTGCCATTTTGTATATAGATTTGTTTTGCAACATGATTTCCTAAGCAACCACCCAGTAACAGCCCACATCTAAGCAACCTCTCATGGTAGTGAGGACATATTTATATTATGCCCAGTATTCAGTGCACACATCTGCATGTTGATATGCACAGCTGAATAAACATACTAACATATAAACATTTATGCAGGATACAATCCTTGTCTGTAAATGATGAAACATTTGTGCAATTTTTGTGCAAAATTTTGTGTAATTTGCAGCTGTTCTTAACCCTATTAATCTTCTACATTTTTATGATAGTTAGGACATATTTACATTACATACAGTATAGTTAGGGCATATTTATATTATATACAGTATAGTTAGGGGAATATTTATATTACATACAGTATAGTTTGGGCATATTTATATTACATACATTATAGTTAGGGCATATTTATATTACATACAGTATAGTAAGGGGCATATTTATATTACATACAATATAGTTTGGGCATATTTATATGACATACAGTATAGTTAGGGCATATTTATATTATATACAGTATAGTTATGGCATATTTATATTATATACAGTATAGTTATGGCATATTTATATTATATACAGTTAAGCCAAATTTATATTACATTACAAACATATACAGAAAATACACCTCAAATCCTACAGAATAACTACAGCACTAAGGGCTGTAGCTTACAGCCTTTACATTGTACTCAAGTTAAACCACCATCACACTGAATATTAAGAATAGATTAATTAGGAGACAATCTTAAGGAAAAGTTCTTTTGATTGTTCCATTGTCCCTCGCAGCACCCTATTATTAAATGTTATTTTTAGAGCATAGTTTGCCCATGGGGAGTGAGCTCACTGAGTGTTTTAATTGCATGCCATTCCTCAACCCATTGTATTCTTCTAGTACGTCATAGGAAATGTGCGTAAGAGAGTTGTTTTTGTTAAATTATTACGTAATATAAATTTCCATGCCAATTAAAATGAGTGTGCAAAGCACATGGTTTTTCTTTCTGCCTTTGCTACTGGGCGTAGCACACGGCACTGACTGTTGCAAAAGACACTGAACCATACCGTATAAAGTAAAAGTTTTCTTATTTAGGAAAAGAAATTGTGTAATTCAGCCCAAATTCATTTAGCTCCTGAACTGTCTGCATGATGTATGTTGGCTGCCATTTTGTTTATTTTATTTTTCATATTGACATATTAGGTAAATAACCAACCTTTTGATAATTATCTGTGAAAGATCACATGAGACCACAAAAGACCACATAACACAAATTTATATAAAGCTTTTCACAAAATGAACTTCCCAGAGAAGAAAAAACAGGGTCATCCTTATAAAGAATTACAAAAGGAGGTTTGCCGAGTTCCCGCAAGGGAGAATCGATCAAACAAACAAACAAACAAACAAAATGATATTGGCCCCTAGTGGCTCTGTGATGTCATATTAGGCGTACTTTTCTAGAAGAAAAACAAAATGGCAGCCTCTGTATCATGAAAAGTCAACCATTCAAACATTGATATCTTGAGAATGGAACAAGATATTATGGATGCTGATTGCAGGTTCGTGTAGATATTTTTGTCCTCTTTTATATTCGTTACCTCGTGGGTTCGCTTATATCCTTTAACATACATACATACAAACATATATACATACATACCTACATACATACATACAAACACGCATACATACATACACACATACATACATACATACATAACAGCAAATAACCTGACCAGTTCAGCAGATTTTTTGCATAATTGAGTCTTTGAACATAATTATTTTGTCGTATAAAAAATAAATACTGAAAATGTGGCATAATATTTTCATCTTGTCTGCATGCACCCGAACATGACAAAAATGCACCCAGTCTTTATAACAACAGTTGCATAACAACCAAATCGACTGCATTATAAACATAACATGCGAGAAGTGTCAACAAATGTTTCTTACATCCTGTACTTGGTCAGAATGTTCATGGAATTTTTCGGACATCTTGCGTAACGACCCCTTGTCCGCTGTCATCCCCGCCTCTTGGAGGTTGCTAAGGATGACATGATCTTCATTGCTGCGGAATATATCAGATGCCTGCTCGATGGCTGTTGACTGAAGCTGTGAAAACCATGATTGGGAAAACGAGCTAACACTAACATAAATATACTTAAATAAGGTAAGATTACTTTGGCAGCCACATGGTGCCTGCAGAACCAAACAGTGATTGATCAAATTCCACAGCAAATTACAACTACATGTGATATTATTTTTAGACTTGCTACAAATCTCTGCAGACTTGATATTTATTGGCTATATGTTCTCTGCAAGGCTTCTTGGGTAATTGCAACGCCTGTCCCTTGGAAATTATTACAGTAAATACAATGGTGTCATATGACTTTTACTACTTGTGTACTATATACTGCATACTTTTATAAAAGCAAAAATAACCATAATTTTGGCTAGTTCATGGGGTAATTACAGTGCTTACAAGACCGTAATTATGAAAAAGCATGCGTTAATGCATTGGTTTATGGGTACAAGTATTTTACCAAGTAATATAAATTGGCTTTGTTTTAAAATATGTTCTCGGCAGTTAATGCAGAGCTGATCACACTGATGATTATAATAATGCAGTGGGAAATACTTTGTTGCATTTCTGAATACGGGTGAAAAACATACAAAATCCGTCTTTTCGGGAGGGTTTCCAGAAATGAAAAAGTATTTCCAGACCCGTTACTGACCTGTTTTCTGCAGTAGGTCTGCCTACCAGCACGCACGGCTCAACACTGTGCTACTAAACTGGTATTTCCGCCAGCTAGCAGGACCGGAAAACCCCTTCAGGGGTTACGTAAAATCGGGATATCTAAATAACATATTGTGGGCGTAACGCAGTGGGAAATACTTAGTCATTTCTGGACAAAGGTGAAAAGTGTAACAAAATCTTAAAACAAGTTTTACTGTCTTTTTTTTTTTTTAACATTATCATCGATATTAAACTACATCAATTGATTGATTGGAGTTGCGACTATCAAACATCTGGCGTTGTATATAAGCGATTTGGGTTGTTTTCTCAGGTTCTGTCAACAGTGTTCCAACATATGAATCAGAGTGTCGGTGATCTGTGGGGTCTAATTTCTAAGACTTGACACATTTCCCCAAAGCTGATGCATCACTAATTATACTAAACATTGGCAGCACCAGCTTTGAAGATATAAGGGTCAACTGATTTGAGGGGGAACTGGCTTGTGCTGGAGTGCAACACATTTGTGATATTTTTATGAGGAGTAGTACACCAGGATTTTGGTACACAGCTCATATCACTATCATTGGGTTAAGCTCAAATTACACATAATCAATTGCAAAAATACACCTCCCTTAACATTAGGATCTAGCATTATATAATATTATATACCCCTAGATTCGACACTAAGGCGAAATGAAACAACAGGAAAAGGGGAATTTGACATTAAGGGGAAGAATTTGTTACCCCTTTTTACTACCATTTCTAGGCATAATTTTATCGCCGGAAATAGCCTTATCTTGTTCTCTACTGTCTAAACCTAGGGTATGGTTAGGGAGTATGAGGAATTAATGTGTTATTTTAGTTTGTAAGACAATGGGTTTGTTGCCTTAGAGTCGAATCTAGGTATATAATTAAACATTGTCAAGCTCACAGTCTGCTAAAATGCTTATCAATAATTGCTGTATCTTTGACAACATGGCAAATAAGTATGATAAAGTGTGCGCTTCAAAATATTGTTTGCACAGAGAAAGAACAACCAGTTTTTTAAGTTTCCTAGCAAACATTTCCTTATTAGCTCCAATTCCAACTTTGATAAACAAATCAACTATAAAATCTTGAGCATGTACTGTGACTAAGTGTAGGTAAGTGCTGCAGTGCTACATATGGCTGTTTGATGCATGATGTGATTGCAAGAAAATGCTCCATGCCTATTTTCATGGTCCTGTACCATAATATTGTTTTGAAAACCAAAATGTGCTCTAAACCATGACTGTAATGGTTGGTGATTTTCTTTTTCAAACAGGCACGAAGCTTGCATAACCTAAAACAAATGTTCATAGCCACAATTACTCTACAAATCTGACATAGCAAGTGAAAGTGCCATTTTTTAAATCTGTAATAAATAACAGAGCTACTTGGCTTGGATTCCATGACCGGTTGTAACAACTACGCAAGGTATGGTTGTTGGCAATTCCTGCGTATTTAAAGCAAAACGTCAAGAAATATTGATAATTGCAAATATAAATTAACAGTAGTAAAATATGAAAAGGGCGCCAGCAGTCAGTTCGACCTCCCCCTGACTATATGGGCGCTCCGCCACTGGAACACTTTATGGGGATATGGCATCTGCAGGCTGTTTGGGGAACCCCTTTTATCAAGCAGACACTATATGTTGTCATGCAATGCATATATATTGAAAACAAAAACATATAATCACACACAAAAGTAGACAATGTGATAATATTGAAGAGATTTTAGCACATCAAAAGCTCATGACAGGGTTGAGTTGGGAAGAGGATTTTTTTTTTATTTGGGTGGGGGTGGGGTATTTCTCCTTCGTTAAAATTGTTATATGGAATTGTTTGGTTGTAATTGTTCCAAAAGGAAATTCAGATCCTCTGGAGGAAATCCAATGGATAGAGTAGGTTCTCACTAAGACAAAGGTTAGGATATTTTCAATGTTCTGGCACTTTTAGGTTAGGCTATAGTAAACTTCAGTGAAGTCCGCAGACTGATTGTAATACACAATTGTCTGTGTGTGTGAGTATTTACAATATCAATGTAGTGACTGAGTTGATGTGAGAGAACATTTTGTGCGGTATTGAATTTGTTCAACTACAACTTAGACAAATTAGATTAACAAATGGCAGATTCCCAGTATGACATTTGAATTTAACTCATACAATGACCATAAATTGTATACCCCTGTTCTCCACCCAAAATATACTAAAAACAGGAAGAATAATTGGTGCAAATGTGAAAGGATTGGAGATGAATTCAATGGAAAGCAGGGCTGAAATTTAACACTTGTCCGAGACAACTATAATTTGCATAGGACCACTAGAATTGAGTAGGCTCTCCGAAGATGGACAAGAAACATTTGTTTCTAAGAACCATTCCTCGGTAGGATTAAAACGCCCAGGCGCCATATGGTCTCAGAAATATGGCTGGTCTAATCTTGAAGTTGAAAAAGCAAACCTAAAAAATACATTTTTGGTGGTCATTATTATTTTTTTGATGTTTTTTTATGATGATGGGGACATTCCATGCAGCATACATGCTTCTCACCTTATTTTAAAAGACGGACGATTTGCGCTTACGATCTTTTGCGATCTTTTCGAATGTGACGAAAGCTCCGTGTTATACTGCGTCCTTCGTATCAGTAAACGTAGTTGAGACGATAGACTATGCGTTCCAATCCGGTGGCTTATTTGAATATATGCTCAAAGTTTTATATATGCTTAGGTCACATTTATAAACTGAACATATCAATGACAATATATAGTATGATAGAGATGGCATAAATTCACTTAAACTCATGATGGCATCATGGATCCTTCGTTAGGGTAGAAAAATGTTATGATATGATAATAAAAATAGATAGAGTAACAATTCTCGACTACACCTTTGACACTTATTCCATATAGTGCCATGGTTCTCAACCTTTTCATGGCTACTGAATCCTATGGGAGTTTCCTACCAACCCCCAAAATACCAAATGAGTTGTATGCCAAATATGGGATACTATCTAAACTCGTAGCTCCACAATGGGTTGTCACTTGGTCCAATCTTGGTCAAAATTGTTGGTACACTATGAATTGCTTCATAGGAAATGTCGGTAACAAGTATTCTGGTCAATTTTTCATTCATTTAACCAACCACCCACCGCCATATAAATCATATTAAAATATTATAAAAAGTATTATTAGTTCTTTACAATCGTCACCCAACAACCTGTGAACAAATTCTTCCAAGTGTTTAAATTTCTTCCAAGGGTTTCCACAGGGTCTTAAAACAAATCATTAATGCAGATACCACAGATGCCAACTACATCCAGGGTTGTGAAGTATGATAGGAACTAGTGAAATAGGATTACTAATATCATATCATTAATTATGGATTAGAAATAGCTGCGACGGTTGAGGAAACTGAGAACAAGAGACGAGGGCTACGTGATTCCTTGTCATTGGTATTGAAATCATCAGTTAAGTGAAAGGTCAATCTAGTATTCTCCAAACTAACGGGGACCATATACTCATTACGACTAACATGTATGCCTAATATGAGCTCAATTGAAGTTTTCTTTTATAAGTTACAATGTTTTCACTATTTGACCTCTGTTGACCTCACATGACATTTGACCCTTACTAAAATAATAGGGAACATCTACTCTCTAATGACTAACATATATGCCATATGCAATATGAGCACAATTGATGTTTCCCTTGACAATTATAATTTTGTTTTGCTATTTCACCGCTCATGACCTAAGATGACATTTGACCCTGCCAAAATAATAGGGACCATCTACTCACTAAGACGAACATTTATGCTGAATAGAAGCTCATACAATTTTCTTTCAGTAATCCGCACCCAAGTATGAGCCATGTCCGACCTTTTACAATATGTTTCAGTATTTGACCTCTGGTGACCTCAGATGACGTTTGACCGGATCATTTAATCACCATGACTAGCATGCATACCAAGTATGAACTCAATTGAAGTCATCTTTTGACCTCTGCTGACCTCAGATGACATTTGACATGTACCAAGAACAATATAAATCATCTACTCGCTATAAGTAATCCACCATCCAAGTATGAGCCATGTCCGACCTTGCGTCTTCCACTTAACGTGTCACAGACGTATATACATATACACACATACGTGACTGCATATATTCCTTTCGCCTCCGGCAAGGAATGAGAAATGGCAGTTTCTGTAGCAGCCTCTGTTTCTAGTTAACACTTTCCACTACCATTTGCCTGAGAGGTGTACTGGAATATCTCCTTGGCCAATCACATAGTGATGCATTAGGTCCATCCCAAAATGGCTTCCACTGTTAGTTTTTATAGTGCAATATTAGTTAAAGGGCACAGGATTGTGTCATGTGTGAATGGATACATGAATCTCAA
>JAODFY010116473.1:0-11457 GCA_027580055.1 Paracaudina chilensis | reverse complement strand
TCGGTGCTTCGTCTACTAAGGCAGTCCTGTGATGTTATAAATAGCATGCATGTCTCACTACAGCCTGAACGTTGTCTGTATTCGCTGTGTATAGTACACTACCGAATACGACTATGGTGTGCCCAGCCATATGACAAAGTTCAGAGCAGTGTAAAGTTCTTGTGGATGTTGACCTCTAGCCAGTGGCATAACCAGTGGGATGGGGGAGGGGGCAGCCGCCCACCAGTCAGACATCTTGATTTTTGTTCCCCGGAAAAAAAAAAACCAAATGCATCAAAATGATCACAAAGTTTGGGTAAGCATACATGGTTAAACTCACTGAATGACAAGTTAATTTCACCAAGTGTTATTAGCCTTATAATAATATAGGCCTCTACCTATCTATCATACTATACTTTGGTGCACTACAACAGACGTCGCAGAGACCGTAAAGAACCACCTAAATGATGGTGTGTTTTCATTTTGGTTTTGGTGCGGGTAGAGAGTACGTCACATATGTTGTATAGATGATATCAGCTTCGTGGATGGTAAGGCTACGTGTGGGGGTAGCATGCAAAATGTTTTGCATAGGCATAAACTACAGGGGAATGCACACACTGGCCCATTTTATCGCCCGGTATTTCATCAATGCAACCATTATCAATTGACTATGTAGTATATCAGTTCTTATACAGTTCTGCCTTCATTGCCCTGAAATGTACTAAACAAACCTACTGGAATGATGGCAATGATAGCATCATTTTGCGTAAGGGTTAGTTCACAAAAAGATCATGACGTGGCTCTTCTCACAATTTAATTGAGGAACCCTGGTTTAGAAGGATTTATTTTAGTTACTTATAGTACTATATCACCAGTGAGTAGGCAGCTAAACTGAATTTTTCAGCTGACTGTAAATCTACAACTAAGAATCACATCCTATGGCATGGGTTCTCAAGTGGCAACACACTGGCCGCAAATGGCTTTCATTAGAAAGGGCCTGCCGAAGATTTGAGGAGCCAGAAATTTAAATAAAAAAACAAGCTATTTAACTGGCTACGATAATGTGAAAAGTGGCACTCAGACCAACGCACTTGAGAGCCCCTATGGTGTCCCAGTTAGATTTGCACCCCAGGCAAGTGTAGTGAATACAGTTCAGCATTTAAGAGTTTTGCCTGGCATAACCCATCTGAATATCTTCATGATATAACCCCTTTTAGGTTTACTGCATGCCATCAATTAACACATGAAAAAACAAATCAGTACAATAATTAAATGGGTTTTAATCATTCAATCCATACCTCATCACAGCTCCATACTAAGATCCTACCTTCGGATTAACGTTAAAGATACATAATTCTGGCTCCAACCTGAATTGATGACAGATCTTCCTAGGATTGGCTGCAGCCCCCATACACAACAGTAAACAAGCTGACTAATCTAGCATATTGGTGGGGGGGTTGTTGTTTTCCTTTCAAGGCAAACAACTTTTGCAAACAAACCTTTGGATTAACGTTAAAGATACATAATTCTGGCTACAAAGTGAATTGATGACAGATCTTCCTATTACATTACATGAATTATAGGTTTTTTTTCTCTACACACACAAAATAAAGAGAAAAAATGAGAAAAATGATTAGATTGCTTCTAAAGGCCATGATTTTTGTGGTTAAAAAGGGACTATATAACACCAATAAACAAAAGTAGAAATCTACAGCCAGAAAACCCATCGCGGCTTCTCCATGCATTCAATAAAATGCAGAGGTTTAGAACTTATGGCATCAACTGAAGAATCTATGCCCGACTGGCAACTCTTGATGTTCTATAGACATAGCCCTGAAACTAGGTTAAGTCATGATTTTAAGATGTTCTTCTTATGAAATAAGAGATATACACAACCTTATTTCCTTAGTTTGCATGACAAAGCTCATCAACCAAAGCTTCCAGATATCAGAAGATATGTGCGTTTGTCTGCGACAAACAATTACCATAAGATCCTAAGTGCTGTATATTAATTGATTTTTATATAGCGCATTTCCAAGTATGACCTATGTACTTCACATTCATTACCCCCTGGTCATTGGTAACTTGTCATGCCCACACTTAGTGTGCACATTTCAAGCACACTTCAATAACTAAGCATACTCTTTCAAATTTACTTTAAAAAGTATTTTGTAAATTTTAATATATATGATGGACCATTTCATTTTTCATAGTTAAGAATTTTCAGAATTGACTGATTCAGTCCCCACAACAAAGTCACTTGGAGTAAAAATTGCTTTTCCCTAAGGACTGTGATTGTCATTGTCAACTGTCATTGTGCTGTGTCTTATTTGTTAGTCTAACACTGACATTCCAGAAAAGCAGAATATCGCTTTCTTTGTAGGTAGCTTTGGAATAGGTTTCTCAGCTGGAGCCCTAATTCTAAATATATATTTAATATTTTAGCAAATTCAAAAGAAAAGAATCTTTATGCAAGGAGCATTATGCAAAACATTTTCCCATAATGAACAGCTTTAATATATCAGCAAACTACTATAATTTTATTTAACCGTCGTAATTAAACATGTAACTTCTTTACGTTAAGCATGGTAAAAGTTGAATAGATACAAATTTTTGTATCCCAACTGAACCAACCAACGACATCACAAATGATGCTTAATTATAAAATCGACTAATCAGTATCTCAACAGTAACTATTATTGGGCCTTACACCGGTGAGTGGCCTTCATTTATTTATTAGAAATTGTTGTTGTTTTTGACTGAGTTATGCTGTTTGCACCCAATGCTTACAGAATATAAAATTGATGGCTTGAGACCTGTCAGTTTACCTGCGAGAAACATGATTGTGTCAGGAAACGGATTGTTTCAGTGACCCAAGCATTGTCACGATACATTTTGTAATGTGGGGATTGCCAGCTGTTAATGTGAGCACTCATTTCACTCATCCCGACTAAACAATACCTTCTCTTATTATATATAAAGGTGGCCAGGCGCTGGGGGATCCAGAAAAACAGACCAGCCATGAACTACGACAAGCTATCTCGCTCCCTCCGCTACTACTACGAGAAGGGGATCATGCAGAAGGTGGCCGGAGAGCGGTATGTCTACAAGTTCGTCTGTGACCCCCAGGCCCTCTTCATGCTAACCTTCAGTGACGGGATGGGGGGTTCCCTACGGATTCCCCCCACCTTGAAGCCAGCCCCGCCTCCCCCGGATCACAACGTGCCTGGACAGTACCCCCTGCCGGAAGATTGCACCATACCCCTCAGGCAGTCAGTGGAGCAATTTGAGGACTTTGTCCCAGATGTCGCAGCGCCATGCATGCCCAAACAATTCCCCGGGGAAACCTTCGCCTACTGATGACCTTTTGAGATGAATGGATCCTTTGTGGGCCGTTCATTTTATATTAAAATTTTGGCCCTTGGTTTGTGAATTTTCCCCGTCTTTGGTGTTTGGTATTGATACCAGTGTGTTAGGACAATGTGTAATGTCATTCTGTTTGAACGATCACCTTCATGATGTAACATCAACTTGTTGAGAGTGTAGAATTACATAGTGTAGGCTGTACCATATCATGCAATGGTTGTACCATTGCTTATGATACCATGTCATGCAATGGTTGTACCGTGTCATGCAATGGTTTTACCATGTCATGCAATGGTTGTATCATGTCATGCAGTGGTTTTACCATGTCATGCAATGGTTTTACCATGTCATGCAATGGTTGTACCATGTCATGCAATGGTTGTACCGTGTCATGCAATGGTTGTACAATGTCATGCAATGGTTGTGCCATATCATGCAATAGTTGTGCCACTATTGTAAATCTCTTGTTATATTTCTCATTCAGGTATTGATCTTTTCCATGTGACTAAAAAAAATATGTACACCATTGTACTTTCCATGTTATGTCATTGCAAGTTTAAATTTCCAACCACATTGTCAATGCCAATGAAATCTATTCTTACCTGTATGACTGCACAGTGGCATACTCTTGTTATACTCATGCGTTATACTCTGTGCACGCTGCATTGAGAATGCTGGTTGAAAATTCAAGATTTGTATTATAGTGTGTTTATGTTGTGTGAGAGCACCCAGCACTCATTGCACATGTTATCATTGTACAAACACACACTCCTATTGCTGTGGTTCAAAATATCATAATTTTCCCTGAAATTTTTCTTTTTAGCTTTTTTCTTAACAAATATAAACATTTTCATCCCTTTTATGTCTCTGTTTTGGCGTGTGTTGGGCTCGAAGACAATAAAAGACAAAAATCCTAAGACATTTAAGAGATCCAACCAAGGGGAACATTATCATTATTTGTAAATAGTTTTATCACTCTTTTGTAGCTATCTTTATTCTTTCTTAACCAGTACAAACAGCGCCAGCACTAAGTAATGATCTCTACCAGTACTGACAATACCACAATACCAGCCTGTATACACCATAGCTGTTTTGCTATTTTATGAAATTGTGGTACATAACATGGAGAGAATTAAAAGCTTTCTTTGATAAAATGAGATTTATCGGAATTATGCTTCATTTGGTGTGGTGATTCAAGAAGGGATTTTGAAACTGATTGATGTAAAACTTGTCTAATCTCAACCTCTAGGTGACATATGCTATGCTCCAGTTCTTCATTGGCTGAAGTTTTGTTGGACTAGCAAAACCAAGCTGAATTTCTTGGCTGATACATGGTTGTAAAAAAGTTACTTTGATTGTACCACACCATAAAAATGTAGCATCAATTTTATTTTGAGTAAAAAAAAAAAGATAATGAAGTATGCTAAATCATTGTTTCGTTGTGATTGTTAAAATCATGTTTCAGCTGGCAGGCAATGTTCCCTTTGGTGGATTAGTTATTTATGTCATCACTGAAAATCATAAATTGCTGTCAATTTACAAAATATCTAGTTAAGGGTTCTTATCCTTCTAGATGCAAATGGTTAGGTTAAATCTAGAAATTATGTAAGCTCTTTTTTTACTTTCTTTTTCCCTCTCAAATTATCATTAAACAGTAATTAGTAATTGTAAAGAAAACACTTTATGAAGAGAGAGAGGATTGTCGATGGGAAATTTCAGTCATTACTTGAAGGATTATTTTACATATTTTCAATGAATTTTGGTGATTTAAATGATGAGAGAAGAGGTATTGAAAACAGTGTACTTAAAATAAGTATTTCCAACCCCATTTTCAGAGCCGGTGACATTGTTCTAGAAAAGTTTACAATTTGCTGTCACTGAACGCTAACCATTGAAAAGTAGTTTTTAATCTGGCATTTGGAGTAGGGGGATGAAAATGACAAGGATGCTAATGGCTAGAAAGAACCTATTACCCCTACCCACAAGATGTGATACACAGTTACAGTTAAAACACAATTTGGGTTGTATATTTGTTGTAAATCCTTTTCACATTTGTCAGGGTCATAGATTTACCTTGTTTATATAATTATGTATAGGGTAAACGTAAAACATGGCCCCATTTTTTTTCTTTTAACATAGCATATCCATATTTTGTAACACAAAAATCATATGTAAATATCATCACAGATTAGAAATGTAATCTTTATTGGTAGGATAACAGAAAGACAGTTAATAGTTTTCATGCAAACTGTAAACTAGGCTTATAATCTTTTTATTTCTTACTTTAGACTTTCATATCTTGGTTTAGGTATATTTTTTCAAAAATGAAAAGAAAAAACACTTGAATATTTTATGGCTTAAGCCTACAAAAGGTACTGTTACGTGTTTGTTTTTTATATGAAGTAACATTGTGTCTGTACAGTTTGTTCTCCTTGGCTTGAATACATGTTTCCATTCTTGTCATCATTTAGATGCCGATCAAATAGTATACTTTATATGTATGGCCCAAATTAGATAAATTTATGATACGATACCCCTCTATGGATACCTTCAATATTCCTATTCCAAACCAAATGATGTAAAACTGTCAATCTTGAGTCATGGGTTACAGTTTGAATGCTAATTAATGATGTAAAACTGTCAATCTTGAGTAGTCATGAGTTACATTTTGTATGATAAATGATGATGTAAAACCACCTAATCCACTGACAATTACTTTCTTCTTGGTCTTGAGAAGGTTAGTGAGACAACTAGATTTGTTGTAGAATTGAGAAGAAATTTCCTGCAATATATAAATTCTTGAGGATTGGGTGTGTATAACTGTCAAACTTGAGTCATGGGGTACAGTTTGAATGCTAATTAAGGATGTAAAACTCAATCTTGAGTCATGGGGTACAGTTTGAATGCTAATTAATGATGTATAACTGTAAGTTTTGAGTCATGGGGTACAGTTTGAATGCTAATTAATGATGTAAAACTAAATCTTGAGTCATGGGGTACAGTTTGAATGCTAATTAATGATGTATAACTAAATTTTGAGTCATGGGGTACAGTTTGAATGCTAATTAATGCTGTATAACTGTAAATCTTGAGTCATGGGGTACAGTTTGAATGCTAATTAATGATGTATAACTGTCAATCTTGAGTCATGGGGTACAGTTTGAATGCTAATTAATAATGTAAATCTTGAGTCATGGGGTACAGTTTGAATGCTGATTAATGATGTATAACTGTAAATCTTGAGTCATGGGGTACAGTTTGAATGTTAATTAATAATGTAAATCTTGAGTCATGGGGTACAGTTTGAATGCTGATTAATGATGTATAACTGTCAATCTTGAGTAATGGGGTACAGTTTGAATGCTAATTAATAATGTAAAACTGTAAATCTTGAGTCATGGGGTACAGTTTGAATGGTCAAGATGTATATCACCATTACTGATATACTTCAACTAGCCAGTCGTACTTTCAAATATTAAAAACTTGGAATTCTTATTTTCCATATGCTATGCTCACATTAACATTTAGATTTAATAAAAAAGAGAACTTTATATCCAATCCATGGAGTAATAATTTGTAAAAATTGTATGATAGAGACATCATAAATCATAAAAAACGTCAATAAATACTTCCCCTAAGCAAACATAATAGCCTAATTCATCAGATTTTGTAAACTGGAAATCTTTAACCATGCAAGTGATGGTTCTGTTAATACTGCCATCCCCTTTGACCTTGTATCATTGTCATGTGGTTAAGTTTAATCATGAAATGAATGATCACCGATGGAATACAATAAATATTTCATCACAAAATGCCATGGTCCTAACATATTAAACTGTAAGCCTCTTTAAAAGTGGGGGAGTGTGTAACACATAAGTGTGTCACTCCAAACCCACAGATTTTACAAAAGAACCGTGTTGAAATGTTATTCTTGGCAGGTTTTGCTATAAATGCCACCACTTTCAAAACTGCATTTTTGCATTTTAATGAAAGGAATTATGGTAGTAATTAATGTAGTATGAGGTTTAGTGAAGTGTGAATCATTTCTTGCAACAATATGACAACTGGGTCTGTTCTCCTTGCCATAGAATTGTCTTGTCTTCCCAGTATATAATCAGACAATTAAGCCAAACAATGCAATCAAACGTCGAATAAAAACATAATTGTACTACAAAACATAAACAATAATGTAAAAAATACTTACATGGGTTATTCCATGAGGGGTCCAAATTGTGCTATTTTAGTGAGCTTGTTGCATAATTTGTTGAGTTTCTGTAAGTCAGTAAAGGGATAAAGGAGGAGATAGTTAGTCAAGGAAACACAGGCAATCCTTGATGTAATGTTAATATTTTCACTGATTTAGTTTTAAAGGCATTTAAACCTTGTAAATAGAGTGATGAAAACAAAAGATTAACCACAAACAGTTTGAAAAAAATTGGTTTGCATTTTCTAAGATAATAGCAGATTAATTTCTATATCGATGAGGAAATGAGGTCAAGTTGAATGCTATAACATTTGTTCGCCAGTGATTTCCACATCAGTTCAGTATATCTGCTGATACAATTTGCATGCTTCAGAGCCAATTCTCCAACAAGTTAAACTAATCAATTATACAACTCAACTATATTAACTTCTGGTGTGGTTATATGGATGGCAGAACCCTGTGCGGCTCATATTGGCAAAATAGCTAAGGCAGTGATTCAAGCCCTGGCTAGCTGATTGCGTTTGTGTCCTCGGGCAAGACACGTAACCTTGATTGCCTCTCTCCATTCAGTCGTATAAAGGGAGACCTGTGAGGTGACGGATTGAGGGCGCCGCAGGCAGCCACAGCGTGTAAGAGTACATATGTTTGCATGCAGAGTCAAACAGGCCACGATGCACAGGAGGAGATCGGCCAACCGAGAAGGCCCTTGATACAATAAACCCAAATACAAAAACCAGTAATCCTCACTAAATATTAAAATGATCAATTGAGGTATATGAATGTTTATGTAATTCCAGAATTTGAGCTAGAAGTATTTTTGTGGCTTGTGGATTGTTTTTGTTGTGTCTGACATACTACAAGAGCAATTCCACAAGGTACATAAAATGAAAGTTTGGCCAACAGTGTTTTAAAATTGTTACGAATAAGAAGCTTGCTTCCCCTACTACATAAAAAAAATGTTACTCATTTTTTGTAATTCATTTGTAAAATCAGCATAGGCTTAGTTGCTTCACATGCATGTTTGGTTGCTGTTGCTTGTATGTTTATTCATGATGCAATGAATATATCTCATTGGTTGCTGTTGCTTGTATGTTTATTCATGATGCAATGAATATATCTCATTGGTTGCTGGTTAACCAATAGTGAGTTATCTTTACATGCAGATAAGAGGTCCAAGTTACTTGCAACAGATATTTTTGTTAAAATGTAACTCAGAAGCGAGTACTTAATTCCATTTCTAATTTGTTAATGGTAATGGCCATCATTTTGTTGTTAATATTGAACAGAGATTAAAGGTAAGATAAAAAATTATTAAAGAAAAAAATATGTTTGTAAGCAGCTATTGAGACTTGTAGGGCTTGTAACAGGAGGAACATGATTAGTGATGAAAATTTTCAAAATTAGTTTTTATGAAGATAAATGGATAGCTTTGCTACTGAATCATTTGGTATTGATTAATGTTCAATCATTGATTTTTAATTGATTCACGGTGAGTGTGTGATAATATGTTTGCCTTACAGAGTAACACCACAGAATTATCGACCGAATTATATTGGTCTGTATAGTTTGGATATGTAAGATCAGTTCATGTCTCACAGCATATTGGGGTATTTTTGTCAGGTAGAACACTTTCACTTTTTTTCAAGACTTGTTTTGCATAACTACTGTTGTATATTAAAAGAAGAATTTTAAAATGTATCCCTCTTTTTGTTATTTGTATGTGTGTGTGTAACAGTAGCAGGATCTAACTTAGATGAACCTCACTTTATCTTCATGGCCAAAGGCATCATGTGGTCAAATGTCATACTCAAATCGGAGTGCAAGTATTGTAATTGTGAAAGCTGTTATTACACTAACCCAACCCCAAGAAATAAAATCACTATAAATGAAATCCCCACAAATTCTAATATGTTCATTAACAAAAGGAGGTAGTAAGTTTATCAGCAATAACTTAATTCTCTTTCTCAACTTGTCTCATTGTTTCTGTCTCGACTGTTATCTTAAACTACTGACAGTCATAGGTGCCAATCAAGGTCTGAGGAAGAATCATAGTTATCCAAAACATGAGGGGACATGTCTCCCCTCAGTGGTCAAATTCTTCCACTGAGGGGACATGTCTCAGTGGTCAAATTCTCCCACTGAGGGGACATGTCTCAGTGGTCAAATTCTCCCACTGAGGGGACATGTCTCAGTGGTAGAATTCTCCCACTGAGGGGACATCTCTCAGTGGTCAAATTCTCCCACTGAGGGGACATGTCTCCCCAGGATGGGCAGCCATTGCTGCAGTCAAGTGCACCCCCAATTATTGATATAGCAGCACCCGATGTTCAAATAGTACCAAAGATGTTGCCCCATGCAAAAGATATGATTGTTTGTGTCAGTCTGGGTAGTCGTAGTCTGCACTGCAATTTATACTAACAATATAATAGTCATCTTCTCTGTTAACAAAGCCTTATACAACATGCACTCCAAGACATGTCTCTGACATGTTGATGTTCCCCCCCCCCCCCCATTCATGAAAAGTTTGAGAATTCTGTCCACACGGACAAACCCTTGGACTTGAGTCACGGGCATACGACTTTACATATTTCGAACTCACCTGGGAGATCAAGTAAGAGATTCAGGCAGCTCTATGTGTACTCCCTACTTTCTTGTCCTCTCTCACTCTCCCTAAAAATCACTTGTTCAGTGGAATTGCTTTTGGTTCTGATGCAGGAGGCTCATTAGCATAGGTAGTCATGTTGGCATGTTTGCACGTTTGTGTGACACAGCCTGTAAACACGATATCCAGACAGCGACATGTACGTCAATGTCATATTGGACTAGTCCGTGCACCATGAGTAGATGCGGCCTATTGTTTTGGCATCCAGTTATCCAAAGGTTACAGTTATATCCATCAGAAAATGCATTTCCATGATTTCCATCCATATATCCTTTAGGAATATATCCATATTTTAGGGTCACATCCTCCAGAAAATGTATGATAATTGGCTGGTTTTGGTATCCATGTCATACATATAAGTAAATGGGCAGGGCTTAAAGTAAAATTCTTCAAATGTCCATAACATTTAATAAGAGTGGGTGCAACATCACTGAAAATGGCTTGTTAACCCCAAATCTCAGTACCATCATGTAGGATCCTTGTAAAATTGGACTGGTACATGCACCATGATGTCTAGATGTGCCCTAATTTCTTTGTATCCATGTCATTAATGTGTGGGTATGGCTTGAAGTAAATTTCAGTAACTTGGAACCAAATGTCCAATTAACTGCATACATTAATATTCATGAGTTTGTGGGGTTTAATGCTAAAACAATGAAATTAGCTTGCAAACACCAAATCACCGAAGTGGCAGGATTAATGTCATTTTATCCTGGTAGATGGGCCTCAACAAATGTATTTGCCATAGGCCATTAGATTTGGATGTATGGCAACCAAAAATTAAATGTACTCACACATTGCGCAGTGACTGAAAGTCTGATGCCCACCCTGTGTTGACTGTACACAAACCAACTGTATATATGTATAGGGACCATGAAACCCTGTCATAACAGCCATTTCAATATGTACTTGTTGACAGAGCTTTTCCATCACTCACTGAAAATTAGGAAAAGTGTAGTTTCTAAATGGAAACTTATGGACGATAACAACCATTGCTCAGTTTTAAGGGGTTTCTGATTCCTTGCCTTGACCGCAAGGAATCTATGCAATCATGTTGGCATGTGTATGTGTGTGTGTTTGTGTACTCACCATTGGGTCAATTGTGGGACGAGTGACTGAATACACACCTTATACTGTGGGACCATTTTCACATTGTTGGACCGAATGCTGGTCCCACAATTTAAAATCCAGGAAATCACTTTTTTGCACCTCCCATGGCATCCTGATTATGAATATGCATGGTCCC
>JAODFY010116362.1:0-11458 GCA_027580055.1 Paracaudina chilensis | reverse complement strand
AATTCAAGTTCAAGGGATTCAAATGAAGAAAATTTCCTGTTGTTGATAACCTTTACAGGTAATCCCAGTTTAGACAGAAATGCAACACCACCACCTTTCCTATTCATATAAGGCTCAACAGCTTTCATATGTTGGACTTGCTGGGAGGGGGAGAGTTGCTTGGGGGGACAAGCCTGGATTTGGAGGTCCATTATTAATTTGTTGTTTTTAAAACTGCCTCTTTAAAGGTATACTATTTCATTGGAATCTAATAAAGTAGCTGCACACATGAAAGACACAGATGTAGACCTAATAAAATCTGCTATAACAGCTATAACTGTAGATCTACACTCCATCCACCTTCATATTTTGGACTTGAGGCAGTGCTTGGAAGGCTGAATTCGTGAATCAAATTGATAATTTGTTATATGATGATATATGCGGCATGTTGCTGATTGCACCTACTTAATTTGACGACGGTTCCTTCTATTTGGACCAGTCAGAAGCTGCCAACCTATCACATGACCACACATGACCAATAATTATGAAGGCCTAAAGACATGCAAATGTAGCAGGCCTAAATCTGATACCCTGGTGCTTAAACTCAATTGTGTTTTCACTGTTGACACTATTTTCTTCAATAATTAATGAATCACTTCAAAGAAACTACAGACTATAATTGGAAACAGAAAAAAACCACAGAACAATCATCTATAATATATGCATAATGAATAATCATATTTATTTGGTGCCCTTCTGCAGAACTGAGTGCAAACTCGATGTCTTGCAGAATGAAATCCAATTACTGTGTGTCAAGTTACTTTGGCACATTTGTAAATAATGTATCAACCAATGGGGCTTTTAATCACATTACAAAACCAATCCAACTTACTTGAAACTATTCTTCAAGTAACACATCCAAAAGCTATATGAGCTGATCTATTGACCTTAATTAATGTGATACAAACATGTGAATATTACCAATATGTATACCATTGTAATATGTAGGTAATACAGCTTGTACCAAAATGCAAAGATAATGACTTTGAAATTTTTTGACATGACACATGCCCTCATTAATATCCATAAGATCTGTATCTTCATCTATAATAAGCTAGTTCGTAGATACAATTTGCGCATGCTCGGTGAAATACGGCCAAACAGAGTTTGTGATAAAAACAACAAATTTGCTCCGTACCTATAACACAGCGTAAACAAATTTATTGCAATATCTCTTTAGGATTCCACTATTTTTGTGATTTTTGGATACATTTCAGACATAAAAATTCCTTTAACAGATGATGGAATTATTCTCCTGTATGGAATAGTACTTATCAGGTAACATAACCTAACAATTTATTGGAATTTGAATGAAAATTCTGTTAGCGCTACACAATGTTTTTTCTTAACTATATAAACACTATTGGAACTTGTTCCGCTATTTTGAAAACGAGGGCCAAAATTCCTGTTTTCTCCCAGAAATATTGAGTCATTGGTTCCTCAAGAACTCCTGTGGTGTCTTGACATGTCATAGCTGTATTTCATGGATGGATATAGGATCCGATTCCATCCCTTTCGGAAATAACGTTAAATTTGTTTGCTTGTTTTATCGTTAACGCAAAATAGTGTGTAAACATATATGGCACTTGCGAGTCATGTGCTGAAACTAAGAAAAATTCTCACAGTTGAACCTGTGACCTCTATACATATAACGTCCATAGGCTATCTACAAACTAGCTTATTACCCTGGCCAACATGCACATTAAGTATATCATTAAGTATATCAAATGTTACTGTAGCAAAGATATTCAGGATAAAATTCATTGAAATAACTTGGATGAATTTGCCAGCGTTTTTGTGTCTCTCGATTGGGACCAAATAAATAACTTATTTAACTCAATGTTACCAGAATGCTGCAAGAAATTACCAACCATTAGATGCAATAAGCCTCTCTGTTGATGTCGACAGGACTACATGACATAGAATGAACTTCGACATACCTGCTAACAAACTGTGTTGAAGTGTCTCAATTTGAAATATACAGTCACCATTTCAGCCCTAACTTCTAGATTTGACGAGTGTCTACCAAAAACATGGACCTTCACCACCATTTTGCATACCTATCCAACGGTAGGATACATGGGTGCAACAAAAAATCATCTGTTGTTTAAGATGTACATCATTTTTAATTCGGCAAAATGATGATCGTATGACAAACATAATAATAATGAAGTCTGTCGACTTTTAGGCTAAATCTACCATTGGTTTGCACGACTTCTGATAAAAAGTCTGTCAATTCAGGTTGACCACTCAAACTGACACACTGTCTAAGAAACTGTGCTAAAATCATTGATTATCAGTTCTAATATATTTTTATGTCTGGAGTTTGCTATAAACGTGTTGGAACATACCAAAGCATTGGCCTACATAATAAATGTAGCGCCAGACTAGATTATACATTAAATTGGTAATGCTTCTTGCCACCTTTAATGTGACGTTATGTTTACATGTGCCTATATAGTGACTTGAAGTTATAGCTCAATTGATCCTGCCAACTCCAACCTCCAGCAACTTAAATATGCACTGTCAAAGTTACTTCTATGTCATGTAGTTCTGTGTGTAAACTAGGCTATTTATGTGACCAAGACCATTCAGCGACCATTTATGTGACCAAAGGTCACTCAGGATCGATTGTTCACATGTGGCGTTGACACACTTTGAGAATGTAACACATAATTCCATTGTTGAAGTAGCACAATAGAACAATTGTGCAAAAAAAAAACAGAAATTTCTTAAACCAAAAATGAAGACTCATCAAACATAATATGCAACATCTGTAACATCCTCCTATCAGGATCATCGCCACCAATCCTGGGGGTGAGGGACATCCCCCCACTTTTTGACTTCTTAATTTTAAGGATGACTGTGTCCCACCCCACCTACCCCCACCTTTGCAAACCGCCACCAATGGACTTTCTACTACCTAACCATACTTGCATATACCCTGTTCACAACACAACAACGTGACCATTAATAAATGGCCAGTGGGGCATCCTTCTTGGCAATGTTTCTAGTAAATTAAACGCAGCTCTTTCCATCAGCATTTTAGATAACCCCTGTTTGATCCAGAGTACAGGCCTAGTACAGATAACCATTTGAGCTTCATCCGTGTGCTGTGACCATTCATCATCATGATCCTACAGTACAGATACTTCTACACCTTCAAGATCCCTCAATGGTCAGACTCTCCTGCATGCCAGAACCATCAGCTGTACATGTCACGTCAAAGCTACCGTCCCTGTAGAGGAATGAACAAACCAGGGTACAAAACATGGGGGTGGAATGTATTGACAGGGTTGAAAATTTAACAGAAAAGTGAAGAAAATCGCTCCTTAATTCCAGTTTTTATCATTTAAGTCAAATGTCAAACTTCCCAAAATTATTCTCACGAAACATTGTTTCTCCTAGCCTATAATTGATCGGAAATATCAGTATCAAAGCGATTTTAATTTGTTTCATGACTGTTAATTTTTAGTTCACACAACAAAAAATCATGATTGTAACCCAGCGCCTAGCTTGCCGTACTGCTAGCCTACGTTTTCTTAACGCTAGATGTAGGTCGATGCCTTTGCAGCTTTCACAGTAGTCTCAACTAATGAAATCCTAAGAATGCTGTATACATTCTTAAGGTTAAGTGAGCTGTAAGTACCACAGGATATATTAGCTGTGAATTTTAGGAACCCTTCTTCAGCCGTAAAAAAGTAAGAAACCAGACCAACATTATATATATATATAATACACGATGACTGTACATTTGAGTAACGATGGCTGTACATATATCGAGGCAACAGTCCTTATATATATATATATAGCTGTGATAAAGTTGTAAAATAAACCAATAATATTGTTTTGTTAAGTATGTTCCAGTGATGGTCACCTAAAATATTTATATTGGCCTATAAATATTATTTGGGAGGGCAAAGTGAATAGTTAGTCGAGAGCATTTTCATTTTATAAAATAAGATGTTCATACAAAAACCAGGTCTATATATGTATGTGACATTATATATTCTTCTCTGATCAACCCGCAAGCTTTGAATTTAACAAGACTGACACAAAATGGAAGAACAGCCATTTTGTCACATGACATCAAGTTTGCAATCGGCCAAACAGAGGCGGTTAACTAAACTCAAACAATCACTTAAAAGCAATTATCAGGGTTTGAGCCCCGCGAGTTACTCTTCTTTCTCCAAAAGGAGATTTTGCCATTCGCTTCCGTCACATCTTAAATCGCCCTATTTGCGAAGAAATTAACCCATAACTGTATGAGTGTAGCATTTGGTCACCAAACTTTTTCGCAGAACAAGACCTACAGTGTAGATATCACCTATTGAGGGGTATATCAATGATTCCTCTTTTTGAAGAATATCGGTAAGCTTTGTTACTAATTATGAAACCCTTATACATTGTCACAATATATATATGCATTATGATGTGGTATGATGAAGGTTTGGTAATTCTAGTTCAGTTTTAACATTTTAACTTTCAAAACAAAAGGGGATCTTGTTTTGATCTTGCCAAGAAAATACTATCCAAATACCTTTTGAAGTGAAACGTTGCTGATATGTGTCCATTTTCAATGTCTGCCTCAGTAAGAGATGATATAACAACCTGACGAGGAAACATTTATCAGTAAATTAATAACACTCTTACTTGATTCATGAAGTGATTTAACCATTAGACCTAGGCAGAGTCCATCTAGCCACAGCTTATCCTTTAGGTAAACACACAGACATAATTCACTCATGCATGTAACACTGAGGAGTGAGTGTTTAGAATTTGGAAGTAGTACAAGTTAAATGCTTAACTCGGGAATGGGGCTGTAATGGGTGATAGTAGAGCATGATATAGATATAATATAGATTAAGGTGGGCTCAATTATAGAAGGACATTGGGTTGAACATATACAGAAAGCAAAGGTTAACATTGTTGGTGGTATCAAGTGTGAAGAAACAAATTATAACAATTTTCCTAAAAAGATCTCCTGAGGAGAACCTCTCCCCAGGTGAGCATATAACTAAAGTCCTCACTGTTCTTCTACATTTCATGAAATTTTAATTTTTTAGGTAAATTTTCTTTTTCAATAGTAGAAAATAACCTTGTAGTAGATTCGCAGTGCACATCTGCAGAGAGTGGATGGTATTACATGTTAACGCAAACCATGTGAGAAAGTGATGTGTATCTGCCATGATGTTGCTCATGTACTAGTGTTAGTAGCCAGTGCTACTGACATAGGTATAGAACTATAACCTGGAGAAATGCGGCCGGTGGGAGCATAATGGAGAGATGATTCCATCACCAAATATTGGTTTACAAATCCAAACATGGGTAGATCAGGGGAGGATGGTCATCCCACTCACCACCTTGCAGTGGTACCTTCGCCTATGACACCAATGGTGGTGCATATATACATGGTTCTAGCACAGTGCGATAGTTGTGAATAAAGTCTAGTCTATATTGCACAACAGTTTACTTGCTGTGGTAGAATAGTAATTAATACCTTCTGGTCTTCTTGAAGGTACCATCAACACTAATAATTGAGCAATTGGTAATATCACATGATGTGTGTTCTTAGTAAGGCTGGCATATTTGCAACGTTTGGGGCGCTTATTAATTTTTACAGTGGTTGTCAGTTGAGTCGATCATAAACCTACTGAGGTGCTTATTTGTGAGTGGTTGTTAGTTGAGTCGTTCATAAACCTACTGAGGTGTTTATTTGTGTATCCTTACTATTGTCAGTATGCCTGGATTAATAGCTAATTACCGAAACAAACTTCTATTTCTAATAAAAGCATCATCTTACCCTTCCCAGAGGCTGTGGTTCCCCTCCTGGGGGCGCTGTTGATATAAGGACGGATACAGAGGTAGCGTCATTGCCGATTCTGAAGGTCTGGTGTCGTTTGGCTGGTAAGTATGAACCTCTCAGGATGACAGTGAAAACCTGTTCTGTGCCAGATTCATCAGACACCTACCCAAAAGTTTGGATAAAAGTAATGGTTGTCATATTGGTTCTTATTGCATCGCCAGATATTTCAATGTAGTAGGGGTAAACATTTCAACAAGGGAGAAGGGACCTCAGGAAACATAAGTCTTGACTTTAAATTTAGAGTTTATTCACCAGTAATGTCACCCAATTGGAGTTTATTGCTGAATTGAATGCATAACCAATGTCGATTTTGATTGGTTAAGCTTTCTACAAGAGAGGACCACATTCAGAATGGATAATTTCATCAGATAATTTCTGTATTTCCAGCCACTTTTGCACTGTTAAAAATTGGTTGCTAACAACTCTGATAGAAATTCTGTTTAAAAATTGCATGTGGAAGTTATGGCCATTGTAGGTGCTCAACATTGATGGAAATCACAGACTTTATCTCTCAGTGTACTGGTTTAAATCAATTTATTTTACCCATTTTACCAATTGTTACTAATCATTGTTTTCTAGAGGCAATGATGGTAAAATATTCATGCCATATATTTCTTTCTGTTTTACCTTGACAAGAACATCTTGTGAGAGGGCAGGGATGCAGCAGTCTCCTTCCTGAAGTGAGATACCTTCATCATGGCAGGAGAGGATGATAGAAGCCTGTCAGGTGAGAGGAAATAAGTCAATTGAATTAAAGTAAAACAATATTTTTTATTGAAAAATTTAGAAAATACATAAACAAAGATGAATAAGGTGTAATCAACTGGATTAAGCCGGAATATGTGCATCTTGTGACTCTAAGCCCCACCCCCCCCCCCAATATATGATGAATATGCATGGGCGATGATCCTAGGAGAACATATCACCCATCTTTTTGAGAATGTTCTGATTTATATATTTTTTTTCTGAGGTGTCACCTATGCAGCATGGGAGACATTTTATTTCCATCAAAATATTGAACCAAACTTCATTATCTGGCTCTATGTTTATGATTTCCATTACGAGCATACACAAAAACCAGAAGGCCAAAAAGGCTTAGTGATTCCTTGCCTGTTAAAGGCTGGAAGGCTGAATCACTACAAATATTAAATGTCACACAAGGTATCTAATTTATATAATTTCAGGTTGAGATCCCTGACATAATTTGTTGCCCAAGCATTATTTTTAAATGTATTTTAAATGTATTTTGTACTAAATATTTTTGATATTGATACTCGTTTCAATAAACATTCAGACCAGGCATAGTAAACTTGCAACTTCAAAGCAAAAAGTACAAAAAGCCCAAATTTCCTGAATGGAGGGCAAATTAGGCATGGTGGACTGCGCTTGACCTAAGATGACCTTTGACCTCTCCCAAAACAATAAGGATCTTGTACCCATTACAAGGAATAAACATACTAAGTGTGAACTTGATCGACCGTGCAGGGGTCTACGTATGGTGTTTACAAGCACATGTCGCACACAAATATGCCAGCATGACTGCATAGAATCTTCTGTTTGGAATCAAATGGAATCAAAAACAATTTTCTTCAAACAAGAGGGGTTAAAAATGTTATGGAATGGACTGAATCACTATACTGACCTCTTTGGCTGCCCCCAACGCAGCTACTTCCTCTGGTGAGATTGAATTCAAGATGTCTGCCGTTGGGAAGCGCTCTTTCAGCAGCTGTTGCAGTTTGGGGATGCTTGCAGAACCACCCATGAGTACAACCTTTCACAAGACGGGGAAATTTGCCAAGGTTAAAGGAAACAATAAGCTCATGGAAGCAGATAAACATTTTTTATCCCCGACAAGGGAATTATTTTGAGATGATCCTCAAATTTTAGGATTCTCACCCATCACAAATCTCTACCTCACTGCCACATTTTTCATGTAAAGTGACATTTATTTTATACAACCCTACTTCGCACACCATCTCCCAACATTGACTACCCCAAAAACTACTTGTTTCCCAACCAACAATGAGGGTCTGACACTGAAAGATCGTTTACCCCAAAAAACTACTTGTCTCCCAAACAACAATGAGGGTCTGACATTGGACGATTGTTTACCCCCAAAAAACTACTTGTCTCCCTAATAACAATGAGGGTCTGACACCAGAAGATTGTTTACCCCCCAAAACAACTGTCTCCCTATCAACAATGAGGGTCTGACACTGGATGTGTAAAAAACATGGTAATTTTGTTACCATGAGAAACCTAAAAGAGTTATCAGTCACCTCAATTTTTGTGGGAGGTATAAAATTTGTTTCAAGTAATGTCAACAAAGTACAAGTCAAGATCAAATTCCAAAGCTTTAGCACAATCCTTCAATGAATAACACCAACAGGTTGTGTGATTCCTTGTCTTGTTGCCTAATATGTGTAAGGCATGGAGGTTTGGAGATTCCTTTAATTACTGAGTATGGTATATATTTTTAGTGTGATATTTTGATTCGCTCCATAGCATGGTAGCTACATGGATAGTTGACCATTATGCAAATACCAATGTCAAATTCATAGTGTACATTGACAAATGTTTTACTGGTATACACATATATTTTAACAGAAAACAATGGAAGTTAAGCTTTATGGTGCATTTCAGAAACACCATGGGGTATCTATATATCAACTATGAGATTCACCAAACACTCCTTGACATTATTTTCCCTAGTGTTACGCTCATACCTGGTTTATATCTTTGGGGTCAACTTTACAATCTCTCACTGCCTGGTCTGCATACCCTGCACACTGTTGAAGCGTAAGGTTAGCAACAGCCTCAAATTTGGCCCTGTGGGTAGGATAGTTTAGTATGAGTATAGTTTTGTTTAACAAATCATACAGTGGTATACATAATTCCAGTTGACTATGACTTTCTGATAGCCATGTGCTATGTCTTGTGCCATGTCTTGTTACCATACAAGGTCACACTATCCTTTACTGTAAGAGTTCCATTTTATTCGATACCGCTCTTGATTATACCCATGGGTGAATTGTTACCATACGACTTTTCATAAGAGCATGTCACTGTGTTTGCTGATCGTCTACCATTTTCACACCTTTCCTACCTTATCACAAAAAATTTTTGTTGGTGTCACTAACAATGGAACTACTCAGCATTTAGGAGAGCAATCGTGGGATATATTGATTTGCTCATGTAAGGAGAAGAATCATTTTAGAATCAACTTTGACCAATAATTTGGGAACAAACCAAATGAACCACAACTCGGTGATCAATATAAAACAAATTTTGTTCATTATTGATTGATATACCCTCATGAGATAATTGTTATCATCGTCATTCAGGTAATGACCTTGAATTATGTTTGACCCATACTTATTAAAAGAAAGACCTGAATAAATCAATTTGCTAATTTTTATTAATACAAGCTTTATTTTGAAGTGCTAAGAATCAACAATAATGTTGTAGTCGATTACTTATGAGGTCAGTTCTTGCGATTACTACCATTATGTACACTACTTTAACAAACTTTGACATACCATTTCTACTTGCATAGGAAAAAAGCATAAAGAATAACAAGGAGTTTTCCAGCCAAAGTGCTCTGATGACATCACAAATGGTGCCAGATAATTAAAATTTAAAGTGATTTCATTAATCAATATCTCAATCAACCAACCGAATCTAATTTATAATGGGACTTTTACGATTGAGTTCATCCTCCTCTTATGTATAAATTTTCCGTTGGAATATTTGTTTTAATTTGTGTCAAGATGTGGTGATTTCTCAAGACAATAAATGGAATAAATTAATAAAAATTGATTAGATTGATTGGCCTCAGACAATACTTTGCAGTAAGAGGTAACACTGGGATTGACAAGACCTCTGTGTAGTGAATGGGCACAATTACTCCCAGCTGTTGGATGTGATCGCGGTTCATAGATTATGATTCCCAGGGCCATTTTGAATTTACCTGGATATACTGTTGTGGAAGTCCACCCCTTCATAGAGTGAATCAACAGAGAGGTTAGCCGCATTCAGCCTGGAGAGGACATGTTTGCAGGTTTCGCAGGCCCGTCTGAGTTTCGCTAACGCTCTCTTGCTCTCTGTGATGTCATGTTTCCATTGTCTGGAGGTGGGTGAGAAAATATTAAATATTTAATGATACATCGGATTTCTAAGTGATTTAATCTCCTCAAGAACCTTTAAAAATATTACCATCACCGTTGTGATCAGTGGCGGATACAGGGGATGGGGGTTTAACTCCCCCCCCTTAATTTTGGATTTTTAAAACTATTTTTCCCCCTTTTTTTTATTATTTGCTATTAAAGTCTATCCTCTTTGGACCCCCAATGAAATCTGGAGAATATTAACAAAATTACTACCTATTTTCTTACATTCGTGGTTGGTAAAACCTTCAAAATACTCCAAGAAAGTTTTGACTGGGTTCTTTTTTATAACACAGCCTGTCAGGAATTCTTAGTTTCAGCTTCAGTGAGACCTCAGCCTCAAGTTATTGTGTATTTTTTTGTACGCAGTCAGGGCCGTAGCTATGGGGGGGGGGGTGACGCCCCTGGCAGGTAGATCAGTCGGAACACAGCGAGCAGTCGGCAAAAAAGGAAAAAGGGAAAGAGAGAGAGAGTGGAAGAGGGGAGGAGGGGGAGGTGTACATCTGAGGGAAACGGTCGAGACTTTATAATTTATTAATTAATGCGATCCGACATGTGCACACAATGCCATACACATAGGCGTACGAATTAGAAGCAGGGGGAAGACTGGGCCCTAATGTTTTTTCCAGTGGACTCGAGATTCGGGCAGGCGTCACGAAAATTTCGGGCAGCCTTTAAGAAAAAAAATTCTGCAGGTTTTAAATACAGTATGCAGTAGCGTGCCCGAATCACTCCAGAGATTTTGCCGGGAAAAATCAGTTGGAAACATTTTGTATGGTGTAATTTATTATAATTTCGTGTCTGTGAAGTGCCATTTATCATCTTAGCAACGTCCTGAGAGCAATATTTCAAACGTGGAGAGGGACACACCTTCCCCTTAGACCTTTCCCCTAGGACGGCCATAACTAATGGCCCAAGCATCAACAAACTTGTAAATTTTACCATTCAAAAAAGGGGCATGGCATGAATGATAAAAGTTTGAAATAGGCCTATGTTTTTGCTGTAGTCTTCTCCACAAAAAATGGTCATTTTAGTGTATGAACATGCTGGAGAAATGGAAGATGATAGCACCATTTTGCATATTGACCCCATCCTGAGACAAAAAAAATTCAAAGACCCCTCCCCAGGACGGCCATCACTCATCCCCCTGTATATATATTGTTGTGTTTACAACAAGCAAAATGGTTCAGTTACATAATATAATGCTTTATTCTTATTAGTGTTTCAAATTTATATTAAAACACGCTTTATTATTATGGCTTGAGGCATTTGTTTAGGTCATATATGGATTAGGGATAAACAGTCTTCCGGGGCGAAGGTGAAGACGATCAACACGCATATTAATCACTATTTGACATTTGGGGGTCATATTGGATTCCAACAGACA
>JAODFY010116361.1:0-18149 GCA_027580055.1 Paracaudina chilensis | reverse complement strand
CCCCTCCCCCATTACAGTCGGGGGATTCGCAGATTTGGCCCCCACCTCAGAAATCCTGTGCACGCCACTGAGCATAGGCTAGGCAGCGATTCCAACCATCACTGCCTCACTGCTTACGTACTGCACTATATAAAGATAACGAAACTTTTGAAAAATTCTAACTTCAAGATACATGATACATACAAATGCCCTTTCCGGAGCTGGGAAACGCCTTTTCTGGTGATCTGAGAGGCTTAATCTTCCAAAAAATTTGGGTACGCTCCGAGCCAACCTATGGTGACGCTCCGCTTAGATAGTCTCCTAATAATTAGCCCTCCAAAATAATGTCTCTAGAACCGCGCCTACACGTCTGTGCAGTGTTCCATGATCAAAAGGTACAAACGGGTTTGACATGTTACCAGTGACCAGGGGTTAATTTGTAAGCCCTTTGAAGCGACAGAACCTGTTGCATAGAACACTATATAAATACAAACCTTAACACATGATAAAGTTACGGTCTACGTATTGTCTATACGTATTGGCCTTCATATATCTTCATTATTGACATTTCGTCGATAATAGCTCATGTCTCATGGAACCAAGTTACCACTTTATACATTGCGCTTACCTTCCACCAGCTCAATTATTCAAGAATGTGTCTTTGGGAATTAAATTCTTGCAAAATAAATATATCGTACATATTTCTGAGGTAATTCAATCGCGCAACTAGTATCAGTTGCTCCCAAACGCAATTCATTATTTAAATTAGCTCGCGATCCACAGACCGATGTAAACGTGGACCCACATATGATTGACGTATAATATTTTTTTCGTATAGTAATTTATTGCTATTCCCCCGATGAGCCCCAGTCGGCGGTAAATTAAAGTAAGATATAGAGGTGTATGATTGACATTCCTCGCAATAAGTTGGTGAATTGCGTATCGGTTTCTCATACACCTGGTTAAATCTGCCGAGGCAATGAAATATTAACTGGATTATTTCCAAAATTTGTTGATACTTCAAATGGTTAATAAAGTTCGTATAGTTGTTCAATATACCGTTACTTTGTGGTGGTATAAACGGTAGATAGAAGAATATCTAAGAGAAATGTATTTTTTTAAATGGTTTGTTTGCTTATAAAAGTGACCGCCATGGAATATGAATTGTGGTATTCGAGAAAACTACATCACCAAAAATTGGTTCAGGGACAGACACGTAATCGAAATTATATAATCCTCTGTATTCCTCTATGACGCATGACTGGCTTTTATTCGACGTAGATGCACAATAGTGATGTCGTTTTTTTTTTAATTAAACTTATGTATTATGTAAGTACACGTTCTTCATCTTGACGTCATCACGATCTTGCTCCCACATCGCTCTCATCTCACTAATAACCCAAATATCCAGCGCTCAAATATATTGGTTTACAGAACCATATCAGTAAATAGATCCCCGGAAAATCCAGTGCGGAGTACGTAGGAGCTATGTAAGTCGCCATGGGGACTACTGGGACTAAATAGTTACCTTATTCAGTATAAAATTAATTGATTGTTCTCTCAATGAAAATAAGCGCCACACCTATGACGATACAGGTGATTATCTTGGACTAAAAATCCTAGTAATATCTTGAAATATTATTTAAAAAAATATTAAGTAAATGCAATATGGTTCACGCTAGTTGTTGGCTTTCACCAAAATGAGATTTTGCCATTCGTTTTCCTTGTTAGTTATGATATAAAAGCATCCCCGAATCTTTCACACCGAAAATCGAGACGATATTAAACCATACCGGTTCCCGTTAAATAAACACAATTCGTCTTTTCGAAGAATATCGGTAGGTTTTGTTACAAATTATGAAACTTTCCTACATTGTTACACTATATATGCATTATGATGGTATAAACATACCATCTAACATCTCAGCCGATTTTCCGCAACTACCACTGTAATTATTACTGTGGACTGCATAATCGTTTCGATGTCCACTGTACTTACAGTGGGGAAGATGTATCATGGGATATATGTATCCGCATTTAACAGTGGATGTTTATATCCCATGATATATGATACATCCACATCATTGTAACTACAATACCATGCACATGTAAAATCCACAGTAACATCAGTGGATGTGTATATCCCACGATATAAGATACATCATCATCATTGTAACTACAATACCATGCACATGTAAAATCCACAGTAACATCAGTGGATGTGTATATCCTGCACGATATAAGATACATCCTCATCATTGTAACTACAATACCATGCACATGTAAAATCCACAGTAAGATCAGTGGATGTGTATATCCCACGATATAAGATACATCCTCATCATTGTAACTACAATACCATGCACATGTAAAATCCACAGTAACATCAGTGGATGTTTATATCCCATGGTATTGGATATATCCTCACCATTGTAACTGCAGTGCCATGCACACTAAAAATCTACAGTAACAACAGTGGATGTTTATATCCCATGATGTAAGATCCTTAAGTAAAAAAAAATCCCTGGTGATAATTTCTCTAAGCTTAGAATTAGCTCAGCTCTCATGTGATCTGCAGACTTCCAAGACACTCATAGATATCAATGTAGGGGTATAATTCTTCTCAAAAGTGTCTTCCAATTTATTTATAAATTGTACAAATTCATATAAACAGATTCCCTTATATAGCTAACGGCATCTGTACATCATTCATGTTCATCACAAGTGGTCGTGGAGGATGATCGGGTAAACCTGAGCGTAAAAAGAGGAGAACGATGAAGACAGACATTAAGGCGTTTAACCATCAATTTATTGGAGTAACCCCATATCTCAATGACGCATCAGCCGTTAACGAGTATTAAGACGCACGCCTCGTTTCCAATTTCCAATTTAAATTTTTTTAACCGAGTTGTATTTATTGATGCACTGCTGGAGATTCAAAGATCAGTGTCTGGATGAGGGAATAAAATGCCTCGTTTAGAAGAAACACAATCTTTTCTATTTTATGGAGCAGCACGCAAACCCTTAGAGAGGATTGGGACGCAATCCTTGTTTCCAAATTTGATTACAAAAACAATTTTCTATCAAATTGTATTTAGGACTTGCTGGTGGGGTTTCATCAGCTCAGTTCATGGATGTATGAATACAATATGACATATAGACGACAAACACTTGTTTCTGGGGCACCAGCCACTGTTAGCACATAATGATAATTAAGACGCGCTATTCTTTCTTTTTTTTAAATTGGATTTAAACACAAGAACAGCGTGTCTTAATTGTTGTTTTTTTAAATTTGATTTAAAAGCAAGACATTTTGATCAAGTTGTGCTAGGGTTTTACTGATGCATGGGGTTTCAATAGTCAACTTATTGAAATTGGAGGATTACGATACATTAAATTTCGTCCCCGGGCATTTCGTACGGATATTAACAGCTTTCCGGAACAGCAAGCAAACCTTTAAGGAGAATTAAGAATGTTATTTGAAATTTTTAACCCTTTTAACATATGGTATAACTGATCGATATATACTGCGCACTAAAACGTGATATATAGTTTCCTAGTTCACTTTGCTCCCCTCCAACTGTAATCAATATAAATCAGCTTTTAGAATTGTAGTAAATGTACGGAAGGATCGGTCAGTTTTGCCACACTGTGTTTTGTTGTTAAGATATATGTATGTGTAGTATTTTTTGATGCAATTTGAATGTGCGTTATTTCTAATGAGATAAGTTTTGTATTGAAGTTGTTATATGTATATTTTGAGAGATTAATTATATTTTTAGAAAAAGGATATTCTGTATAATTGTATTGTTTGACCATTGATTCTGATTCCTGACGAGGGCCCTGTGACAATCTAAATTTCATTTACGATATAAACCTATTTAAATTAAATTGCGTCACTGACGGAAGTCATACAAAGCAAAACAATCATATTCGCAAACACACCATGTTTATACTAAAGTAATTATATATAGTATACAAATAGGAATAGTAGCGTAACAAAATATATCCCAACAGTAGTAAAAAAAGCGGTTTTTTTTTAATTTATCCATTTTTTATGCAGTCCGATATGACGTAGCTGCCGCATCTTCGAGCTCCGCGTGGTCACAGGTTTTAACGATTTCATCCCCTTTCCAGACAGAATGAACGGAGTATTTCCAGCTGGGTTTAAATTCGTATTAACTAAGGGTTCATATTTGTGTCATCCCTGGTTGAGTCTTGTGGTAAATCGTTTCATACCTCCTCAACTCTACAAAGAAAAACTATATTCCTGTTAACATCAATTCTACGAGTCAAATGTCGTTGTACTTACCTCTGAAATCTCTTGGCTAACCTCGTCACCATGTACACCAGATATAATTTTGTAAACTTCAACCATGTCACCTCTTAATCTCGTATATTTCAAAGTTCAAAATCTATCAGAATTCACATGCTACGCCATAGCAAAATCCTCTATCATGCACCCAATATAATTTGAGATGTAAGAAGTGTATACAATTGGGTTGGATTTCCTTCAAGTGCTAGTTACAAAACAACAACGAAAATGACAGTTCATAATGTTACACTTCAATAGTGTTATTGCGTGATGTTTCATGATAAGATTCACTTACACATAATGTAACTAAATCATATGTGAGCAATGTTTGCTCAAGTGTCTAATTTTAATAGAAACCCACGTTGAAACTATGTGAACAGTGAAAACAAAAATCTCCAATAACTACTTATAACATCAAGCACGTATTTGATCACATTGAAGACAAATCAACAAAAGTATGAAGTAAAAGTATTTAGTATAAAATGTATTTATTTGATTCCCTACTTCTAATTACAACTATTAGCAGTGAAAAAACGGAATCAGGGTTCTAGGAAAAGCAAATGTAATCAATGTGACAAAACCTTCGGCTAGCATTACGACAAGTTTTCTCCCATGGAATACGTCAGAATGCTCACGGAGGTGCTAGGAATACCCTGTATCCATGTAAGGTATCTAGGTGTGGGAAATACTTTTTTTTCTAGGGGTGCCACTCCTGCTAAGAGTACGTGCCCGATGGCATGATGCCCGGCGGCATGATGCATTGGTTATAATTTTGTAATCAAACACATATGCTTGGGCTTTCGCTGTTGTTCTGAATGGCCTGGGCGAATATCGATGGCAACAAGGTTTTGAAATAACTAGGTATTGTATACTCAGTATACTCAGTTTATCTTATTTTTTTTGGGGGGGGGTGGAGGTGGAAGAGAAACGAAACCTAGGCAGGGTAAAGGGTAGTGGAAGAGGTTGAGTGGCATTTTTGGGTATCTAATATTTTTAATTTAACTGTATTGCAATAATTTTTGCTCATCTACATCTGATGAATCCAACGTATAATGTCATGTATTGTATATACAAATAACGAGAGGATTGCCTATAGACTGAGCTCTGAAGGTACGAGATCTTTACAAATACCGAGCGATGGAGATCCAGTCAAATCCAAATCTGACGTTCCGATACGACGAAATATTCTTAAGATGCCAATGGAGAACTTTCTTTGAGAGCAAGCTCATTTTTTTTTATATTCAGATCAAATTTAGATTTTATTTTGTATATTTTTGTAGACTAATGAACGTGATTTAGTTTTGATTCAGGAAATAGAAATGTTTTCCCACAAATGTTGAAGTAATACTGTATATTCGTTGTATGTTCGTTGACATTCTGTACCGCAGATTCACACTTTTTGTTGTTTGTTTTTATTTCCAACTGAGAAGGGTTTATCTCGGGTGGGCTCGACCACGATAGATACTGACGTCCTTGTTGTGTTTGTCATTATATAGTTCAGTGACTGCGTTGTGTGACAGATGATATAATACTGGACCTAACGTGACCTTACATCTAGGCTACAACATAATTATTTTAGGGCTCAAAATTGCTAAAATTGCTCAAGATTTCAGCTTATAATTCATACGCAACATTACGATGCATACATCCCGGCAGTTGCGTCTTGCATTTTGTCATATAATATTTTATACTTATTAGCATATTATATTGTGGAACGGCATGACATGGTATGGTATAGTATAGTATGTAATCTATACCAGCCTTATGTATGAGTACGTGAGGGTTCCTTAATATTTGTAATTTCATGTGAGAATTAACGCAATCTCCTTAATTTCCATCAGGTTACAATACAAACAGTACGATTCTTGTAACATTACATACACACAAGAGCAAAGTATATACAGTATAGCCCATAGCATAGCAATTTATCTCAGTAACGTGACCCGTAAATAGGTTGATTCACCACACAGAGATAAATTATCATTCATACGTCTTTTATATAATGCTCGAGGCACCATCCGTTCACACATTTACATGTCGTTGTATACGTTAAAGTGTAAGTAAATTATTTTCCGTGAAAACGAGGATATAATTCAATTTGAGCCTGCAAAACCCGAGAGGCCCTGACCTAAAGGATCATGATCATGTCACGTTATGTTCCGATTAGTAGCGCCTTTTCACTCGGTGCTGATCCGAGAGCTAGTTAACTGCCGTTGGGAAGCACAGGCCTAGTTTTTTTCAATTATAGAGCACTTCGTAGGGAAATTCATCTAGTTATGAAGTGCACGATTTTCATCTGAGTGTGTTACACCATTCCTGAACTTTGAATAAACGCTTTCGTGGTGTATTGAATTGCAAATCTAAACATCTCAACAAGAAAATTCACTCTCAAGTTCATTAAATCCTTGAGTTCTCGGTATCACCGCTATTTGCTACCTCACCTTTAAGACCAAATTTCTGCGAAATAGACATCAAATGGCAAGAATTAATTATTCAAATTGGAAACAAATCTGCGTAGTTTGTCGTTACTTCCATCGATTCTTTGAAAACTTTCTTCTCTAACATCAAGAAGAACTAACATATTTTGCCGTTGGTTATTTCACTCTTGACTAATATGATTTGAATTGAAACACATAGGACGAAATGATTTCTAAGAAAGAAGACAGGATTTACTCAATAAGACCAGCTGGGATTAGTTTATTTTAAGAGAGGTTCTGACGTCACTGGGACTTACGTCATCATGTTTCAGAAGCAGTACAGTGACTTTGTTTTGTGCCGTTTTTTGACCCAGGTGCTTTTTCGGATTGTTTCCCTTGCAAACCCCTAATTCATGCATAGTATGCTCAGATTTTTCAGCTGCCTATAATTCTACGATGAGGAATCGCATCTCATGGTGTCTCAATTGTTTTTTTTTCGCCAAGCAAGTGTCGTCAAGAAACTTTTAGAACTTAGTATAAATGAACTGAACGGTCGAAACCCCACCCGCAATCTCCTCCTTCTTCTGGTATTAGCCCGATATTTTATAAGATTCTTCTGATCTGCTGTATTTTCAGATTTAACATACGTATTTTATTCATACAGTACATCTAGAGTAGCATATGGGCGGGATTCTAGGGGTTTGGGGGAGGGGGACTTTCTCCCAAAATTATTTGCTTCTGGCTAATACCAGCTTATACTGGTATTAGCCCGATATTTTACAAGATTCTTCTGGTCTGCTATATTTTCAGTTTTTACATACGTATTTTATTCATACATGACTTCTAGAGTAGCATATGTGCGGTGTGATAGGGGATTGGGGGAGGGGGACTTTCTCCCCAAATTGCTTCTGGCTAATACTAGCTTCTTCTTCATGGTATTAGCCCGATAAGATTCGTTTATAGTCTGCTTTATTTTCAGATTTAACATACGTATTTTATTCATACAGGACTTGTAGAGTAGCATATGGGCGGGATGCTAGGGGTTTGCGGGGAGGGGACTTTCTCCCAAAATTATTATATTTGCTGACGCCCCCCGCTTGAACATTGTGCCCCCTGTGACCCTATTTTGAATTATCTGGCGACGCCATGTACTGTACCTCTAGTATTGTTATTATATGGTACCTTAATATTGTGCATCATAAAATATGTGCTTTATCACTGACATTATGATTGAATTGATTTGACGTAAAAGTGGGGTTGCAAGTAGTGAATTCACATGAGTTTCCGGTGACACCGAGAACTCACAGATTCCTAATTTAATGAACATGTTTGTAAACTTTCTCATTGAGGTGTTATTAATTGTATTAGAAGTTACTACAACATGGATGTGTTCATTCATAGTTTTAAAAGTGTTCAACAGAGCCAATTGAAAATCTGACTTTTTGGTAAGTTTTGCTACTTGCAATCCCACCTTTAAGAGGCAATGTGCCGTTCTGATCTGATTCTTATAGCCTTCAATTCAACGCAGTATACCGAAAGCTAAAATCATTATTCAGAAATTAAACTTTTTTTTTTTACATTTTTGGAAATCACATAAATAGTATTCATTGATATCAATTCATTTCCTTTGCTCAATATACAAATATAACGGCTGCGCTCTACGTCAATGTAATACGTCATCATTTAGGTATAGTTTCTTATTAACAAGTACTATAAGAAACCGTAGCCGTTATGTCGAGCCTTGTTGCATATGCGATTTAGAATAACAAATATAAACTCCCATTTGGACCTTAATGTCTATTTTAGCAGTGACTAATTTCTCTGATTATATTTGCTGTCAAATACATTTCCCCCTCATGCACATACAGTGTTCAGAAGCAATAACCATTTAATTAAACCACAGTTTACCTTCAATTAACCGTGCGATGAACTTTATGTATCGCAACAGGGATGTTCGTGCTGTATTAATAATATTTTCGTCGTCACCCAATGTATGGAGAAGATGGATTACCATAACTTTCGGGAGCCAATTTACAGCATGCTTTTATGCACTCGAATAAATAAGCTTTGCAGGGAATCAACGGCCATACAAATCACCAATAACCTGTAAACGACGCGTTTATCTTAATGTGATACATACGCATGCGCAATCCCACCACTCCGCTGTAAACCGTCGTATGATATCCTTACAACTTAATGATTCTGAGGTTCGCGCAGAAGCGAGTGAGTGATCAGGAGTGTGCTCCTTTTTTCTGCACCGCTAAGCCGAAATCCACTGGTAATTCTCTTTTATATTGCAAATTCAAACGGCTGCTTAGTCACGATCTACATTCCGCAGACGTATATGAACAGTGAAAGGTGCATATACTATGAGGCCGGATTATATAAACCGAGATCGGAGCATTCTCGAACTTCTTATCACTTCACAGTCGCGACTTAACCAGTTTCTAAATCAAAGGGATTGTTTGACAAAGCAGCAGTAATTTACTCGGTGTAATTGGTGGAATGATCAACGGACCGGTGATGGTAATTTTATATCATACACTGAGGATTGATTCCATCACATTGTCTTTCACAAATTAACGGTGACAGACTTTTGGAACAAAGTAAAACCCGTGTCTTAATTGTCGCTGATACTTATTTGGATCAATGTGACGTGTAATCAAATTGGATGGGATACAAATGTGTAACATGTTCGTACACAATTACGCTGTGTTTCATATTTTGTGTACACCAAATAGTTGACATAATCCCGGATGTCCTGAGAGGGATCACATGTAATAATATTCGGTGAGTTGGAAGTATATGTGTATGTTTTCACGTTGTTATGCATTCCACGAGGTTGTGTTTGTTTCTCGATGGAAGGCGGGTGGGAAGCAAACACAAATTTCTTTAACCTGTTAAACTTCAACGACAGCTTAGACAATAGCCTATACAATGCGAACAATGGATGTGAGTCATCTACAGCAGACGAGAAAACAACAAGTTCCCATTGTGCACTTCAGTCAATTTTAGTAATTTCTCTCAGTTTTCTTACAGTTATTACAAATGCAGCTTTGCTTCACGTTATGAGAACCAATCGAGCTTTGCAAACATCCGCCAACCATTATATAGTAAGTTTAGCTTTATCGGATCTACTCGTTGGTCTATTAGTTATACCACCAAATATATTTGACATCTGTGAAACTGCGGAACCTTGGAGGTCATTGCCCTGGGCCCATGGCGTCTGGGTGACAATGGATTTTTACTTTACCTCCGAAAGCATTTTGCATTACATATTGTTTAATCTAGATCGTTTCTGGTCAATCAACGCTCCTTTCAAATACATTCGGAAACGATCACGGCGGAAAACTATTATGCACATCGCAGCAACTTGGGGCATCGGAATTATCATGATAATATCGCCAGCTGTTTCATGGAAATTCGGTTTCGTTGACTTGGAAGTCCCTTCTAAATCAGTGTTTGCAGAATTTAAGCAGAGTGCTTGGCTAATGTGTACCAACGCTGTATTAATTTATTTCATACCTCTGCTCGTATTGTGTGCAATATATTGCAAAATATTCCGAGCTCTTAACAAAAGGACGAAACTCGACATCGGTAGATCGAGTATAGCGAGTACTGTATTTTCAAATAAAAACAGTAGCTCAAGAAGAGGGAGCGAGCACATGGTAGCGTCATCGCCTTTCATAACTAAAAATGAACTGGAACGTCTACGGGGGATTTACGATAAGGCTATCAAGCGGGACAGGACAGAGCGACATCTAATGATCATGTTACCTCGTCGTAAGAGGCGGTATAACTCCTACGGAGCTGAACTAAAGAGGTACGATAGTATAGAAGAAGAGGCCGATGGTTATGATATCCAGGAGAAAGATATCGTTCGAAAGGACCAAATAAATATTGTGAACCCAGACGAATACCCAGAAGGTTTGATCAATGAATGCAAGGATGACATTGCAGGTAAAATGATATGTAATGGGTATGGCCCAACTAATGGGTTCCATAAGCCAATATACAAATTGCGGAATTCGAGTATATCATTCGAAAGCCAAGAAGAATCGGACGAAGACATTTGTGAGACATCACTACAAAGCGATGTATGCCATTCATCCCACTATTGTAATCCCGTTTCAAAGTCAAAGATGGCAAATCGTTATAACTGTTCTGGGAATGTGCCCAAACGCCTTAAGATGGCAGAGGCCGAGCAGATGAGGAAATTTGGAGGTGTCGTTTGTCCAAATTGCAGTCAAATGCTTGTAGACGTGGGACTGATCAAGGAAACTGATCTTGAAGAAGAAACTAATGTAGATGAGTCATCAAATTCATCCAGTAACGATGGCCACTCTACGACCAACTCTATACCCGAAGAAGAGAAAGGCAACGAATATTCCCGCCTGCTTCCACATAATCAACTCGTGGACGGGCTCAACCATTTTCTAAACCAAAAATATAATCAATGTATCCCCGGCCACGAGGAGGATAATGTCTTTAAGCGCAATTCGCTGGTTAATGGTATAAGTCCCAACGGCGACGCGACAACCAATTCCTATAACCCGAGATCCCGACGGTTTTCACACCCAACGATACAAACTTCGTACTCCGAAGGGGATATCAGAAGTCGAGTGAGGCAATCATTTCAGAATTCCTTTTCGGCGATCAGCGGAAAGAGCAGTCGAGCGTTAAACATTCTCCGACAGCAGGAGAAAGCCGCGAAACAGCTTGGAATAACCTTGCTGTGTTTGCTTGTTTGTTGGACCCCGTATTTTCTGCAAGTTGTCTTATACGCTATTTGCCCACAGTCAGGTAACGTCAAAATACTTACTGCGTCAGTGTACTTGGGATATTTTCATTCCCTGTGTGACCCTATCTTGATTATTATATTTAATTTGAAAATTCAAAGGGCTTTCAAAGAGGCAATGTGCTGTTTGTCGAATACTGGAAGAAGGAATCAAACTAGTACCAAGCCGTCCGCTTTATAAGAACGTATATTGATGAAACCATTATTATATTTTATCCACACATAACCACAAATCTGAGAATCTTGGAGACAAAACTATATTTCAAACAAAATTAATAAAAAATAATGTTGATCATGTTTGTTAATGTATAGGCTAATTAACCTAATTGTGTATTGTATCCGCCGACAAAACACATTCTGGTACATTTCGTTCAATGGTGGTGTATATTACCTACCCATGGGAGGTTCGCCGATGAGAAAAACATATTGAGTATGAAGTATGACAACATCAAGTATTTCACTATTGAAGGTACTCGATGATATGTAGCCGTGTGTGTTCAGTCACGAGGTTTATTGAACATAAATATTTTACATTCTTTTATTTATTGTTATGTATGCGACAGGGACGTTATATGTATGTATGACAGTATGGCTAGTATGTTAAAGTCAAGATACATTTGAAGAAGGGTTGCAATAGAATGTGGGGGCGGGTGTTGCCGCTGACGGCGTTACTTATTGGAAACCTTTATGTGGTATGCTAATCTCCAATTGACCTCACGGCAACCTCAAACCTGCATGGGCCTGTAGCCTCATTTTTTAAATTTGAATGTTTCGAATTTGACTGTTTCAAATTGGAACGCTGTGGACTGTTCGTATTAATGACAATACAAGCGAAGCACATAAAATTGACAAAAGTAACAGGAAAAAATGGAACACTGAACCAAACATTCATTACATTCTCACAATTTTATGTTCGCCTATAAGATGCCACGTTATATCGCCAATCAGAAAACGTTTTAACTACTCAATATTACTTGAGTCGTTCGATTGAATAATAAACATGTCAGCTGTATAAATTACGTTTGTTTAAGTTGTACACTAAATGTAATATGATGCGTTTATGCGTCGAATGAATGGAGAGGACGTATCGCCTTTACAATGATCATTTTTTTATATTAAACATTGGCTGAGCTATTATGTAGTTATATAAAATACAGGAATGTCGTTGTAATAGGCCTATGTCTATGTGTTGACAGAATTGTTAAATATGAAAGGCAGTCTGTCCGTGAGTCAGAATGTCACACAACCATTTGGCCAGTCTGTCAGACAACCAGTTAGCTAGCCAGCCAGTCAGCCCGTCTGTCAGCCAGTCTGTCAGACAACCAGTTAGTCTGTCAGACAACTAGCCAGCCAAATAAACAGTCAGCCAATCTGTCAGACAACCAATCTGTCAGACAGTCAGTCGTACAACCAGTCAGTCAGCATTTCAGACACAGCCAGACAAGCAGTCTGTCAGGGAACTAGTCATCAGACAATCAGTCAGTCGTACAACCAGTCAGTCTGTCAGGAAGCCAGTCAGACAACCAGTGAATCAGTCACCAAAACTTCGTCTGATAAAGGGGCTAAACAATAGTTCCTATGTTTTGGACTTAAATAACAGTCTAGATTAACGTAAGCGAAGCACATATACTTGCAAGCGAAATTGAAATTGAAAAAAAAAAACATAAACACTGATGCAATCATTCATCACATTCATTACAATTTTATGTTGGCCTACAGTCAAGTTGACATGTCTCAAATTCACTCCCGTCGGTCAGTCGCACAACCACACTGGCGATCAGCCGCACAGCCAGTGAGCCAGTCTGCCAGTCAGTCTGCCAGTCAGTCTGTCAGAACACTAGCTAAGTCAGTCATTAAATGTCAGTAAATCTGTCAGTCAGACAATCAGTCAGTATGTTAACCAGTCAATCAGTCAGTTGTACAACTATAGTGAATCAGTCATTATACCAGTAAGTCATTCTGCCAGAAAACCAGTCAATCATTATGTCAGACATCCTGCCAATCAGCGTGTCAGTCAGTTAGACAACCACCAGTCTGTCACTGTCTATCAGGTAACCAATCAGTTAGTCTCAGTTATTCGGCCAATCATTCAGTCTCAGTTAGTCAGTCAGTCTTTCAGACATACGACCAGTCTGTCACTCTGCCTGTGCAGCCTGTCACGCGACCAATCAGTCAGTCTCAGCTAGTCAGCGTATCAGTCAGTCATACAGACAGCCAGTCTGTCACTCTATGTCAGGTAACCAATCAGTTAGTCTCAGTTATTCGGCCAATCATTCAGTCTCAGTTATTCAGCCAATAGCCCACTCAGACAGTGGAAAGGCAGTGGTCTATTGATTCAAGGATCCCAAGACCGAATCCAGGCTAGATCGTAGCATTTGTGTCCTTGGTCGTATCTGATCCCTATAACAGGTTTTCTAACTTGACCATGAACTTGTGCCACGTGACAAAGTACAACGCACCTTCGTCAGACACGTTCGCGGCCCGGCGCCGGACAGTTAGCGTTAATGCATTGGAATATCTTAATTTGCCTATGTCAATTCCTTATTTTATTATTACTCTGCTGCTATTCATAAGTGCAATGTCTATTTTTAGTACAACAGCAAACGCAGTAACTACGAATGAATCCCCAAGGGTGACTGGAACTCCAGCCATGAGAAGTATGTCAATATAAGTATGTGCGAATCTATATCACACCCGCATCGCTGCTAACGTATCACCGATGGCCAGTCCTTTGACAGGCAGTCGGGATATCTTTAAATGATATATTGAGGCTCACTTGGGAGACTGGTTAGCTCAAAATAAATATTTTGTTAAACGAATCGATTATCGAATTACTGACATACGCTTCAAAGGGATAGCGCAGGTGTGGGCATTTGATCCACTTAACAACAGCGTAGTTCTTCAATAAAATCCCACTTTAATATTAACACCACTGATATTGAAATCACTTTAATATGGACCCTAGAACAGCTGTATTGCACTATACACCTTTAGCAGATAACATAATTCTTATTGGTCTAATTCAACAAATGTTTATTACATTTATACCGAAACACGAACAGATTTGTAAGATGGCATTGTTAACTGGTCCTATTGTTCTCTATAATATCTGAAACACTGTTATGTTAATGTCGAGAATGTATGGATAACCTACATGTTACTTATATGTATTTGTTTCAGATTTTTAAGGTTAACTAAGGGTCATAAATTCATCTGCTTAAAAAATCTTCTCAAAGCTTTGCGTAACACGCGTTGAGACCACCCCCCCCCCACAAAATAGTAATATGTTATTTATTATATAGCCCAAGTATGGTATTACTGTAAAATTAATAAACAATTATACGATCATAATAATATTTTCATCCTTAAATAATATTAAAATAACGTATTGATAAATTATAATAAATTATATTATAAAAAATATGTGTATTATTGTATTAATATGGTGTTAGTATTATATCATTATTGTATGACACCATAACAATAAAATTGTATTATAACACAGCATTATATATATATAACATTTTAATATTTCAAATGACAATTGATGTTATTATGTAAATGTCATAGAAGGTAAATGGTAATAAATAACATTCTGGTAAATTTATTTGTAATTATATCATACTATATTACTATGAATATGGTATTACCATAAAATTTGAATGATGCATTACCATATCATTTGAATATTTTACTACCTTAACCAGATTTTGTAACAATAATTACGGCGATATAGGTCATTTATCTGGGAGGCGTACGGTTTATTCGTGCTGCATATGCGTTACATTAACTAACATTGTACGTAGCAGACCATATTGTGCAGATTAAAGAGTGTGTAAAACCATTATATAAGATACTTAATGATTAGAAATATTGAATGCAGTTACTCTAAGTAACTATTGTTATTTCTGGATAATGGTAAACGTAAAAAAAACTGCCCTTTTCTTTTATCGTGCACCTAGCGGACCCGCAATAACTATAACGGGGGTTTTGAAGACAAAACATAGCCAAATAACATACTGTACATGAGCTTACTGGAGGTGATACTATCTGTCGTTTCTGGGTAACGGTGAAAACTTCCGCTTTCGGTCGCATTTCCAGAAATGACAAGACATTTTCAGACGTGTTATAGGCACTATGGTGAACACTATATTTATTAGTATGTTAAAACGATATATCCCTTTAACCTTTAACATTAACTGCATTCCCAGAGTCCCCCATTTTACCTTCCAACCGAAAAAAAAGGAGGGCACGATTCCATCTTTGATTTAAATTCCTTGTACGTACACTGGTTATTAATAATTAATATTGCATCAGTTGTAATATCATATGTTCATCATATTAGTATTGCATTTTCATAGTTTTATGGATATTTTGTTACCATGGTATTTCATACCGTTGCATACTTCCGTAATTTAAAAGACATTAATTGACAGCTTAGGAGCTCAGGCTGCAAATGATTACATCTCCAATGCCAATTTATAAAGTTAAAGGAAAAACAAACCCAACCGATAACCTTAGTTCATATGTCAGGTAACAGCCTGCAGTCTGTCAGACAACCAGTCAGTCAGCCTGCAGTCTGTTAGACAACCAGTCAGTCAGCCTGCAGTCTGTCAGACAACCAGTCAGTCAGCCAGTCTGTCAGACAACCAGTCAGTCAGCCAGTCTGTCAGACAACCAGTCAGTCAGCCAGTCTGTCAGACAACCCGTCAGTCACGATGACACCACAAACATTTTTAACGTTAATATACATTTGTTTCATGTGGTTATCAGTTTCACACAAAAACACAACCAAAGTATCGTTTTTTACCAGTGTATGAGGTTAATAATATAAAGTAATTGAGATATTGACTCCACGTGGTGGTGTGACGTTACAACAGACTTCATTTTAGTCATTAATAAAGGCATCCTCCGTATTCCTGAAAGTGTACCTGATATTGCAAGGTAATGGCACAAGATATTTGGATGCTGATTACAGTGTCTTGTGTATCGTTTTATGCTTTTTCATATAAGCTAAGGTGATATGTTGACTTCGTTTTTCCTTTAATTATATTATGCCATATTACCACATTTCGTAACTGAGTAGGCTAAGTCCTAATTCCAACGGAAATGCTTTACAATCATTTTGACATAGCCTGAACATTTCAGATTCCCCAAGTGTAATTTGCAGATGATCTCTAACATAGGCGAGGAAGAGAAGCCGGGTAATATGTTCGATTAATATTGTCACATTCTCAGGGGCCAATTACGTGACGAGGATTCGACAATTTCGAGGGTAAGCAGAGGGTTTCATTCCCGACGCCACGCCGCCCAGGGCAATGCTGCGGCATAAGTAATAATTGCGAAAGTACTCGTAATTATGCGGTGCCTGTACGTAGTGAACCCTTCTTGGTGCTACGTTATCTATAGCGGTATATGCATCTGTTCACGCAAATCTACTTTCCACATGTATATATATATATATGCAAAGAATTAGGTTATTTTACTAACGAGACGTGTATCATTTTCTCATGCGTTATTACCGTATAAGCTCGAAAACGTTTATCCTAATTAGACATACGATAACGTGTGTCTTTTTCATTATATATATATATATATATATGTAATATTTAATATATTATGTAACCGATGTTATGTATACGGATCATAATGTTGTCTAAAAAAGCACTATTACATTTTGTTTAAATTAAACAAACTGTCGCATTTTGTTTTCCCAATGGTGTTGTAAACAACACGTAGGCAATATATTTAGTGTAACACAAAACTTGATTCCATATATGATTCCACTCGAACCGCAAAACTTATGAATTGGAAATTAAACATGTAAACACAAAAACCACCAGATCATTCATTACAAGAGTGAGCAATGAACTAACATCGTCAGTTTTACCAATACCTGGATGTATAAGATGTGTTTGTAAATAATCCCGTTTTTTCATTTCATGTTCTTGTCATTTCTTGATTAAGGTGAAAAACGTACAAAATTTGCCTTTTCGGGTCAGATCTAGAAAAGACAAGATTCTTCCAAACATGTTACTATTGTATTGCATGCGGTCCTTATATATGAGCACGTGGACCTCGACAATTGGGCTGCTAGCCAACTTTCACCAGCACCTATATAGGACCAGAGAAACTCTCAAGCGGTTAGGTCACTTGCGAAGATAAATCACATACGTGTGCATAATACAGTGCAAGGGAACTACCGTACCTCGTCATTTCTGGATAAAGGTAAATTCCAGGCGTTTCCGGGCGCATTTGCAGAAATGACCAGTTACTTTCAGACATCTTGTTGGCTGGGCAATCCTAGCATGCACATTTCAACGGACACAGTCGCTTATACACCCGAGGGTAACTAAACTCGTCACAACTTTCCTGTACTGCAGTTTTAGTGCTTGTTCTAGTCTTTGGTATCATGGCTCGGCCATGATTCATCCAGCATTCTGGCTCCTGAGCGAACATTCTGTAGTAAGTTCTATTTAGTCTTGGCATTACTCGACCGGGATTCCAACCTGCCACGGCGGCCACGCGGACGCTCTAGCCACTAGGCCTGACAATACTAATCAATTCAGTGATTTCGCTGTACTGACTAATATGTATTTATATAAATATATATATATATATAATATATGACGCCATGCAT
>JAODFY010116250.1:0-11461 GCA_027580055.1 Paracaudina chilensis | reverse complement strand
ATAGACTCTTCTTTCAGGGTTATTTATCATCACCTGAGGTCTGGGGGGTTTGGTGATATTAAAATCATCCACATCACCGAGGTCATTTGTTATTCAGTTGTTGGTTAGTAATGGGTACATGTGGGACCACAATTACTAAGACTATTTGTGCTTGATATAATAATTTGTGTTATTGTCATATACCCCTATGCAAGGAACCACAGTGCCCTTGGGCTGTTTTTTTTACTCTGCTCGAGCCTAAATCTCTGTGATTCAACTGCAGTGATTCAGCTTACCCTTGAGTCTGGAACTTTGATCTCACAAGTCCTTCCCTGTATGATGTGTTTTTTCATCATTATATCACGACCGATTTCAGCGTCGGCGAACCTTACGAAACCGAAACCCTTTGACTTCCCCGTGTCTCTGTGATACTTTATCTGTAAAAAGCAACAGAAACCAAAGTTAAAATTGGTTCATTGGTTGAGAGGAAAAACATGTTCCACACGGTAGATAACATTCCAGGATGAGACATTATCACAGATGGTAAAGGAGTTGATATCAACCAATCTGGGGGTAGAAAGACCAGAGCAAATCATCTCTAACATGGGGATAAAAAGCACATGTCTGTATTCAACCCACTATATATATATGGTAGTGCCTAGCCAGGTGTGGTCCTCCAGGGGGTATTTTACAGAGGGTCATTTGATATATGCAATGTTTTAGAGGTTAGAGGTTGTCTAGTGAGATTTGTTCTAAGTGGTACAACTATGGGCTTTGTTAAAAGTGGATGAATGGAAGGTAACTACTTATCTACAAATCAATAACAATTGCCAACTTTTCTGAAACTTTTCTGAATGTAGCAGAGATTAAAAATAATTCTGATAATTCAGATGCTGATGAATGCTTTTTACCAATGACATGCAATGTCACTTATTGTAGACAACTGCTGAGGTGTCTTGGAACAGATCACATGTAAAGTAGGTTAATGGGCTAAGAGATGCTTGGAGAGTGTGGTACTGGTTTTATTATCTTCAGCATTCCAGAATGGGTGGGTGGAGAGGAAGAAATTGTATGCAATCACAGGTTTCCCCCTCCCACATTTGTATCATCGAGAGAGTCTAGGCTGCAGTACATGTAGATCAATATTAGGCCCTATTAGGTCCCAATCAACTACAGTAGCTGGAGGGGGGGGGGGATACAATGAATGTGTGATACAAATTCATTCCCATACCATAGACTTCATCCATGAGAGTAACAATTAATATTACCATTGCAGTGGTTTTCATGTACAGTATGGCAAAGGTGTCATTAATAATTTTCCACAAAGCAAACACTCAAGATATTTTTAGGCCATTCTTCCATACATGCGTCAATCACTACTCATACCAGGGAGTACATCAATATTGCATACTATTAAGCCATCGTCATCTCTGCACAATACCATTTGATCTGTTCACTTGTATTGAATTTTGCTTCTAAAAACATCCATTGCTGAGGGTTTCCAGCTGGTTACACCACTGTTCCGACACCGCTATTTTCCAATGAAATGTTTTGTGCTGAAGACAACCAAAGTGGGTCGGCAAAATAGGCAGTGAGAAACAAACAACCTTCTGACCACTGTCAAGCTAGAATATCAAAGTCCAACCAGGAGGGGGGTGGGCAGATACAGGAAAGAGGCCATTGTCATACTACATACCGACAATATGGTAATTGTAACATAGGGATGTCAGAACATACAGCACCATCCTGACAATAGGGTTGATGGACAATAGGTTGATGGACAATAGGGTTTGGAACAAGGGTGTAGGAACCTAGGTGTCAGAGCAATCCATCCAGTACAAACATAGCTCTAGCTATGGGAAGAAAACTGATGACAGCTGCAAGCTCCATACAGAAATGGTTACTATTATGCATTGTATTTTAACACTTTGTGTACATTCCATTACAAAATATAAAGTTTACACTGACAGTAAAGCATAAACCCAAAAATAAATAATCAGTATTTGTGGCCTACTGTACGAGTCAGTCTCGAGTCCTAGTACTGAGCACCAAAATTAAACTCTGATTGGCTAGTTTCCAGAACCCAACAGTTTTGGATTTCTAATTTATGTTCATTCTAACCTATTTTGTTTTTACTATCTTCAGCAATCAAACATGCATTGTTTGCTATAGTAATTAAAATACTTGCAGTGTTCTTTTACTTTCCTGCCTCTGGTACTGAAAATACTGCTATATACTGATTTATGCAGATAGATTTGTACAGCACTAGCACCACAACCTTACACGTGCGTGTTATTAAATGAGACTATGTATGTATAGCGAGCACTTTGGGGAGGATTTTAATAAAATGACAGATCGTTTCAACCCAGCTGTGGCTATACCATGGATATCTTAATATTAACTTCAATTTACTTATTTGTTTGCAATCAGCTGGTGTTTAATATTAGTCACATGGGACCATAAATCTGCCTGCCAGTACAAAATTGCTGCTCTTCAAATCCAATTTTAGGAAGCATTTCATTTGAACATATATTTGTGTTGTTTTGATTAAATTCAAAGCAAGGGTATTGATCAGAGATGGATATATATGGTCTAACACACATCTAGGCCTAGTTCTATCATAACTTCCCCTTTAAGAAAGTGCCTACATAGATTACTGTTTGCTCATGTAGTTTCTAACACAAATCTTTGTGAAACTGCCCCCTGTATATTTCAGATAAGGTACTCGAGGGTTACACACAAATGTAATTTTGAACCAGTAAATAAGGTTCATGATTTGTGTTCTGTCAAATACTGTCCACGTTAGCAGATGCTGTGCTGGGGGCACCAGGTCACCCTTGGTGACATGACGGTCATCTCCTTGACATTCAACCTCTAATCAATCCCATTTTTAAATGAATATGACTAGGTCACTTCAAGAATCATGTCACTGAAATTTGACCTGCAATTTGCATTAATGTCATTCAATGTCAGCAACAACGATGGAATGCATTTCGCTGTCATCTGGGATGACAGGTTTCTGGTCGGGGCTCTCTTGCCGGTACCGCCCCATGCCAATCATCGGCTGGGGTGAATGTGAGAGGCCGCTCTTCTGTCGGAGGTACTTGCAGTGCTGACCTAGCGATGTCACACACAGCTTCCAGAGCTGCTCAAAGTCACTACAGGAATGTACATACTTCTTCTCAACAGCCTCTGGAGATGAATGAAAGGAAATCAATTCTTACATGGGTCAGAAATCCTGTCCCATTTTCACAGCAGCATTTACTATTTTATCATAATTCCCCCTCTCCCAACTGTGATCATTCCCCTATCTGTGGGAAGAAACTTCTGCAAATGCATTCTTGCAGTTTCTGATGCCAAAATCAAGCCAGATATTTTGGTAGAGTAAAAAGTGTTTCAAGGTAAACAACATTCTATCATCTTGAATATGCAAAAAATTTGGTAGACTGGTCAGTTATATTTGCTGTAATCTAAAAGGCCCAATCAGTCACAAATTTCACTCTGCTGCTAGAGCTTGGAACATTCTTTCAGAGAGTGTAGTTGGGGGGACAGCAGGCCAACAGACTGGAACTTCCATCATCTGGACTGTCCACCTACATCTAAAGCAATTCCTGTAAGCCCACCGATAAGATTCATTTCCAGATTTCAATGTGTAAGTTGGTAACCAGTACAAAACTTTATTACCTATAGCTGAGGTCCAACGACAAAAAGTAACCAAACATGTCCCCATATTACAATGTTTAATTACAGTGTAAAATAAAACTAATCTGATCAAGTTTCTCAAAAATCTGATTGAATTTGGCTGGTTCTACATGTACATGTAACCAGGACACCAAAAATGTCCCAAATGGACCCCCAATCATGGAATGACCCATATACAAAAGAAAGAGTTACCTTTTATAGCCATGAGCTTGACATTATCGAGGGCCTCAAATCCATTTCTTCCCGTGACCGTGGAGAGGATTAGTTCTTCCTTTGTGTAGAGTATATGGGCCAGGGACCTGGTCAGCTCCGTCGATCCGTTGCGATAGTGGAGACGGCCCCATTTTGGATTGGCTACCAGAGACTTGATTTTTGCTGCCACTGTTGGGATGGAACAAAGGACTTTTTCCATCCACTACACATTCTCTTTACAAAACACAACAGTATTGTATGCTCATATCCACACAGGCCCACCAGAAATTTCAATTTTAAAAGGGTCGCCAAATAGGAAAAAGTTAATGAGCATCAGCTTCATCACAAGGGAATCGACACACTAGGGCTGTCAATTAGCGTGTAATTCACTACACACATACTTGCACAATATTTGTGAGTATTTGCTATTAAACAAAGTTTTGTGATGCTCGCTACTCTCGTTATGTCATAACATCATTTTCCTTGGTTGTGGAGTATGAATTTGTATAGGCCCAGCCAATAATTGACACAAACAGGTATTACCAATGGGGCTAAAGCTGATTAAGAAATTACTCATAAAAAATTAAATTACTATATCAACAAACTGTTAATGCACATTAATGCCACTGTACTTAACCAATCAATGTCACCACCTTTTATCAGCATATTGTTCCAGCTGAAATCTTTAGTTTTAGGTGCTATTTTGAGTTGTCAATCATTACGCATGGCCCACAACTTACTTTAAAATATTTTTCTGGCACAACTGACAAATTGGGAACCCCTGTTCTAGGACAGTTCCAGAATCACAATGAAGCCCGACACAGTGATGTAGCTACAGTGATCAGGAGTGATTGCCCTCTAGCCAGCACTAGCAGGTCCCATCCCTACTGCTAGTATATATAATATTGCTAAATTTAACCCTGCCAAAACCGAAGGAAAATTTTCATGAATTAACTTACTTGTGGCATTAGCATCAAAGCTTCCATCGTACTCCAACCAGCTCTGGTCCTCATCGTATTCATGGCCGGTTACCATCGATGCCAACTGGAACATGTTCTCCCTCCCATCCCCATGCGATATCACATGGTTCCCTCTGGGCATCTGTATGGCGGGAATTCTGCCGGCATCAGCGAGATCACCACCCTGCTGCTCACCTCCCCTGCAGAACCCGCTGGAACCAGGACATCCTATACCAGCCCCTTCGTTGAATGCCTGCTGCACATCCGAGGGGGTGTGGCCAGTTGTCCCATGATGGGGAGAAGTGGGGTGTGATGTGGTGCATGATGTGGGCTGTGTTGCAGGTTGTACCTCTCTGGACCTCAGATGGTGGAGGCATCGCTCTAGTAGGGACAAGGACAGTTCGAGTGATGTGATCTCCGAGGTGGGGAGATGTCCCAATTGACGTTTGTGGGACTTCAGGACCTCAACTTGTTGGTGCAGTTGTTGGGTGCAGTTGGAGAAAGCATCCAGGGAGGTCTCCAGCCTCAGTAGGTTTAGCCTGGGGGTGTTTGGTGGGGCAACAGGGTCACTGCTCTCTACCGGTCTTCTCCGTGGTACGCATTCTATTTTGCCGACTCTTGTTTCTAAGGATGCGCATTTGTTCCTGAGCTGTGTGAAAGAAAATTCATTAAATTTGATATTTATTTCCCATCAGTTTGATCTTTTATCTAAAAATCATTAAAAAAATACTTCATGGCTGAATTAGAAAATAAATATTTATATCATAATTACAACATGAACACATGCAAGATCATTCAATACATTTCTTGCTTAAAATTAAAGCAACAAACAAAAAATTCTGCCATGAACCAGCAATATATTGAAAATACTAAAACCCATGTTTCACAGAACACCATTTAAACAAGAAATCTGCAAGAACTATGTAAAAATGTGTTTTGGTCAAAGAGAGGTCTACTAAATAATAATTAGCATGGTCTGATTTAAATTTAAAAGGAATTAAATGAACAAAAGAACACTCACCGGGGATGACAAAGCAAGAACTCTCATCATAAAACAAGCTCGTTTCAAACCAGCAGGCACTTTGGACTCTTCTCACATATTGCATCATAACTTTTCACATCTAAGGAACATTATTATATCTTGTCAATCCTTCTGCACACATCACTTCAGTATAGGTCCTCAGATATCTACACATCTTGCATGATTTCACTCATAAGCAGCTGCCAATTTGTCATCTTGCTTCTTCCAATGTAGCATTTGAGGTACTGTATATACTGTACACCGATGAAACTCATACCTGTACATACTTCTGTAAAAACCTAGGTATTTCTCATATGGAATATATACTATGTTAAGCATCATGGCGATTCCATAAGCTCAATAGCAGTCGCAAGTATTCATGTCAGACACAAAGAGATGATTTCATTTATCCGCACTTCTGTTGTACCATACTCTGTATGCACAAATGTCATCTTCATATTTTAGTCATCGTCATATTTACATTCACAAGGATTCAGGGGTAAAAAACCCATTGTATTCAGACAGTAACACAGCATTTGGTTCTTCCATTCAAAACATGCTCAACATCGTCTCCATGGTTACTTCCAACATATAATTTTATATCACGTGTAGTACATTGGAATGTCATTCATTAATTCCTGAATGTTATAACGCTATTCCCTGTATGCTAAATTAGCTTTCAAAGTTCATGCATCGCATACATGGATGTCTATGCTTCACTGCATGCATCTTACACTAAGCACATTTTGTTCACCTTTGGGTTTCAGACTTTCAGTTCACTCACCGGTTTTCTCAACTGTTTTGCAACCTTGCACACCTTCACTTACAGTAGTTCCTTTTCAGTACATCCGTCACATTAACATCAAAAGCAATGGAGCCTCGTTTATAACACATCCTTGCAGATATTTCACCTGGTTCCTTTTTTTACACCTGTCACACTAACATCCTCAGCTTTGAAACTTGGTAATGCAATACATCCCATCATTTCACTCACAGGTTTTCTCCACAGTTTTATTACTTCACCTTGTACATTGGTACCCGGCACATGCATACCTATATTTAACTTGGTTCATTTTAGTACACCTGTCACATTAACATCCACAGCTTTGTACTTGGTAACACATCCTAATGTTTCGTTTAACTCATTTTCTCAAGTTTTGGCTGTGTATCGCCTCACCTTGTACTCTGTACACACACACTTATTTTACATTGGTGGATAGCTCTCAATGCCAGACAATGATCCATTTGGGGTTGGTGCGCTGGGTTTTATATTACATGTACAGTAGCTAATTATAGAAATCTTCTCTCAAAGAAAAACATTCCCTCAGAGTCCCCAAAATTTGAAACTGCTCAATGCAACAATATGTAGGTCCTCTTTTTGCTCTCAAAAATTCCCTTCCAAATTTGAAAAGTTAGTGCAAACAGTTTAATATGTGGCTGTATAAAAGAACTGCTGTACTATTTAATCAAACATTTGCATTAACCATTTATAGTGAGATACAAATATGCATAACAAAATTCTGATACAATACAAAACAAAATTAAACAACAATCATTCAATGTTCACTATTAAGTTCAAACACTTTTTGAAAACTGAAATCTTCACTTAATATTTAGACACTGAAATTTACATTTATTGATTTGGATATTTACAGCAATTTGTTTGCATATTTTGAAATCTATTTGACAGTTCCTCACCTGAACAGTGGATGGCATTTCAGGAGTGAGGTGTTCTGAATAACATTGTGTTATATAGCAGGCATAGGAAACCTGGGCAAGTCATGTTGCTTAAATTAATGGGCTTATGAATTACAATGTTTCCACCCTTCATCAATGTCCCCCAAGCACTAAGAGAATACAATAGTGGTACATGTACCAGTGCAATACCAGTAAACAACTAATAGAGCTTATTGCTAGGCCCAATAGTGTGATAGACACATTCCTTGTACATTCACCTGAAAATGTCATCTATTTTCCACGTGGGGGAGGAGGGGGTGTGGGGCATTTGATCTGAAAAGGAATGAGATTAATCATTGCTAAAGGCATACCTTTATGTGAGATGATAGCGTTTAATGATTAAACCAAAATGGTCACCATTTTCCTTCCAGATGTGGTCATTTGATGATTATTTTTAACTCCCAACAAACAGCCCAAGGGCAATAAAGTGGTAACAACTGAAGGTGGTGCTACCATACGTACCTCTGAGAAGACAACTTCTCCAAACTGTTCAAAGTAGGACTTCAGTTCCTCCTCTGTCGTTTTCCATGGCAGTCCCAGCACAACTAGGTCCTGGTTCTTTTTCACGTCCAGCCTTCTGGTCTTACCGGCCGGGTTCCCCGCATTCTCCTCGCCCTTTCGCTTGTTGTCTGTCCCTGTGGACCCTGAATGAAATATATATAATAAAGCCAAGTTGTTCCCTTAAAAATAAAATAGTTGCCCTTAAATGGGAGGTTACAGCAGTACAAGATGGGAAAGTGGGAATGTGTAGGGAATGCACAACATGCTAGTTAAGAGACAGTGTGGATTGCATACAACTATAGAAACAGGTCCACTTCTCAATTCCTTCCAAGTCATTTGCCAATCTATTGCCGTTCTCAAAAGGATTAATGAGGTGTGACGAAATTTCACAATGGATGTTAGAAGTGGACCTGTATTCTGTAGTTGTTCTGTGGATTGGACAGGAATTTAATACTGAGATACTCTCCAACTATATTCATCAGCATGATACTGACATTGATTGAATGACCACTGACAGTCATAACAGTCAGGAGTGTGAGTCACACAAAGATATACTGTACCTAGTACTGCCAGTGCCAGTCCAATAAAAAAATGATGTTTAATGAAAATATCAAATCATTTCAAATGTGGTAGGACCTTTTGCCAAAGGGAATTTACACTTTTTGGACTAAACCTAATTTTTGTGTGGCCCTGGGATTCATATGGCTCTGGTAGGCTATGGGGAAAGCTGGAAGTGAAGCCAGAATGTGGTGGCAGGATGGAGGCAGACAACCACTGATATTGTTTCAAGCTGAATAAGAGTATACAAAGAAATTACATGAAGGCACAAAGGTACAAAACTATTTTTTATGGTTGGTTCTACAATTTTACAGTTAAGGTTCAAATACAAAATCTGCTAAGCTGCAGACAACCATTTAAATTTCCTAAAAATCTTACACTTGTTGAAAAAAATATGGTGTTTTCTCTTTTCCAGCAGGGGGGTTTCGGAATCTGAGATTTTTGTACGATTCCCATACTGGTTTTTGAATATCATACACAACTGACTACATCTTATATAGTATGCATGTGCGTTATGTCAGTATATGCCAAGCACCATTCAAATTATGCAGTTATTATACATGGTGTGAAATGTAACAGGCGGGCCGGGTGCAGGGTGCACCTAACAATACGTTCCAATATTACCGTAGCAACGTGTTCGAAAAGCACTATGAACGAATAACGAAATCAGCTACTTATTTTCAACCATAATATATGCAAAACAGGTTGTTTTTTTGCACGTCTTGACCAAATAAATGTTTATTTTGTATGATAATTTGAAATTTTCATTGCCAAGAAATTTTCATACATTCACAGAAGGCACCTATTTCAAGCAAGGTTTGCAATTCTGAACAATTTCTGCCCATTATTCCGAGGCGGAGGACTTTTGGGTGGAATTTTATTTCATTGCCCTTTAGGGCAGATGAGATATTTAAGTTGTTTGATTGTCATAGGGTAATTACTAAACATACATGTAGTTTCTACACTTTAATTTTATGTGCAGACGGACATTGCACATGCTAGCCACTACTTTGCAAATATTGGACCGCCGTCGGGCCACTAACGGGCCACTTGCAGTCTACCATCAGGCCTACGGTGGTCCACCATCGGGCCACTGAGGGCTGCCGACAGATCGCCGGCAGTTGCCACCAGACGGCCGACGTCGGCTTGCTATCTGGGTATTTAGGCCCCATCTTAACATTAGGTCTAGGCCTAATGCTAGGCCAATGTTTATAGATAGTCATGCATATGCTCATATATCGGCAGAGTATCGGTATCGGCCGATATTGGGAAGAAAATGACAAAAAAAATTCCACAAGGCACAACCCCCTCTCCATTTACCCTCCCCCAGACTACTATCACCAACTTTTTAAAGGAAATGCCACACCCCCACACACACTTTTCGGCTGGGACAAAGGGTTGTAAAGCGAGTCGATTGGTTAATCCAGTCACTATCAACTTTTCTCCCTAGTATAATCATAATGGTGGGACAAAATGTTGCAAGTTGTAAATCACGGAAACATTTGAGGAGATATCGCCCCTCCCACAATCCATTTTTAGGTTAAATTTCTACACCTCACCCCACCCCCTATGAAACACTAGCTAAAAAGAATTTCAGGCAAAATTATTTCTTTGGTCTTAATATTATGGGGGGGGGGGCACTGAACTGCAACTGACATGAAAAACATGTTTGGGCTTTCCATGCCCTGGGAGTTGTCTGAAAAAATGAAGTATTTTATAAAATATGAGATATTCATAAATTTATATACACTGGTCAGTGACTATTTTATAATTCAGGGCTCTTTATGGCTATAAGGATCCCCTCCCCCTAAAGGGAGAAAAAAATATTTATAAAATTTAAAACTAAATAATATAACGCTAGTAAAATGTATTTACTAACATTTAAAACAAAATAATCGTTTATCATTTTGTTTCGTTTGTTTACTTGCTTAGCACTTTATTTACACACTTTCTGAACCTCCAGTTGCTGTAAGCGCTGATTCAATATATTTCAAATAGTGGCGCCTGCCACAGACACCATCCTTAAATATTCAGTATCCTTCCCTCATCCATTAGGCCCAACTTCAATTTGCCCCATAGGCAAATATCTTAATGTCAGTAATGTCTTATTGTAAAATTAACCCCTTATTCCCTGCCTGCCCTCTGTGAACTCCATCAAAAACAAACTCTTTATTCCCTGTCCTCCATGAACACACCCCCCTCTCCCCGCCCCATGAACTCCTTCCATACAACACAACACTGATGCGACATAGCATGAACTATATCACAACAATCATTCAAAAATAAAATCTTTATTCATTGCCCTCCGTCACCATGAACTCCTTCCATACAATACAACACCGATGCGACATAACATGGAATTATATCACAACAATCATTCAAAAATAAAAGCCAAAAATAAACTCTTTATTCACTGCCCTCCATCACTGTGAACTCCTTCCACACAATACAACACTGATGCAACATGAACTACAGAACTAGGCCATATCACAACAATCATAAAGCATTCGGTGTTCCAACCAAACAATTATGTATCTTGAGAGTTGGGCGAAATGACCAGCAAGGTTGACCGAAATGACCAGCTACAATAAGTTGGGCGAAACGTCCAGAGTATGAGCTTGGGCAGTCGGGCGAAACGACCTGTTACCAAGCTTTCATGACGTTTCGGCCAACAACCATTTCGGCCAACAACCATTTCGGCCAACCTGGGACATTTTGGCCAACCAAGCTGGTCAATTCGGCCAACCAGTTGGACGTTTCGGCCAACATCTCAGAATGTTTTGGCCAAGATGGGAATATGCAGCAATTTTGT
>JAODFY010116139.1:0-11461 GCA_027580055.1 Paracaudina chilensis | reverse complement strand
CCAGTCGTTTTTAATTGCGACGTGACTTCATCCAAGTATTTACAGATACAATTCTGACCTGGCTTCAGGGGTCGATGCGGAAGTTCGATCTCGACGGGTTGAGGTAGGTTTGCAACTTCCTGGTCTTCGTCTGATGTGGATAAAACAATGTATTACAATCGTTGCAGCTCAACTAATTATTGTAGTATTTAGTTTAAATGTGTTACCGTTGTTATACTATATTTAGTCAGTATACTACGTACACGACTTATTAGTTCATTGGGCATATAGGAGCTTTTTTGGAGGGGTATTTGTGGTAAACATGACAGAGATTTTCGTCTCTGTAAAGAACACAAACTTGTCAGATTTTGTATAGAGGTTGCCCCTTATTAGGGAAAACGCAATTAACCCTAACTTCTCCTAACAAAATGTTCCGTCAAAAACGATTACCTTAACCTTCGAGCAAAGGTAAACTTTTACCTTCGAGTAAAGGACATTAATAATATCGTTTACCTGTCACTGGATGAACGAGGTAAATATCAATGATATCGGAGCACTGCTCAGTGCTTTCATCCCTGTCTTCAACGTGCATGAGGAGAGCTTTCACACCAGTACAAGCTTCATTCGGATTTACCTGACACCAGTCATAATCGTACCTTAAGTTGTAAAAGAGAACAACATTAACTACATTTCATGTAGAGCGCCGCGATCATTAATGAAGGCGCTGTTTTATAACACCATAAGTGGTGAAACTGGGGATTATATTTCAAAATGTTCAACAGGGTAGTTTTCAAAACGTTCAACAGGGTAGTTTTCAAAATGTTCAACAGGGTAGTTTTCAAAATGTTCAACAGGGTAGTTGGACTCTGCTGTCGTGAAAGTAATAGGTTTAAAACAGAAAACATGTACCTGAATAACGTCGTCTTGAAAAGCGGTGTTTTAGTAGTATTATAAATAAATACAATTACTAAAAACCTTTAAATGCATACGTCTAAAGTGTTTCCAAAGCCAACCACCACTAGTTGATACGACGTTGTCTAGGACAAGTGTGTAGCAACTGTTCCAATACCATTAGGGCAAGGGTGTAGCAACTGTTCTAATACCATTAGGACAAGGGTATAGCAACTGTTCTAACATTCTACCATGTAAAAAAAACATCTATAGCGTAGTATATTGACAAAAGTAGGCCTATGTAACAATCATACCGACTTACCTTTCCGACAGAGATGAGCCAGGTCTTAACGTCACAGGTAATTTTTCCAGCGGCACCCAAGCAACATGATCGACATCAGGAAGGAAACTAACGATTGCCATTGCCATTCCGGAAATATTCAAAGTCATATGAAAGCCTATATTGAGGTCCTTCGCTGCTTGTTTCAACGCATCACTCCGTAGCGTTCTGTTATTAAAAAAATACGTATTAAAAGTGCTATCGGGGTATAATTTATTAAATCTCTCATCTTAAAATATTTTGCGAGTGATGAATTGAATAAATATTCATTCGTGAGTTTTTTTTTCCATAGACGGATTAACCTCTTTTGATTCTATATATTTATATCCAGGTAAATGAATTCCGTGACTACATATTATATTCATTACTACAACTAATATATTATATATTATAAAGATACTTGCCTGATTTTAATTTTCTGTTCAGCTTTTTTCTCTGTAGTTGACGAATCTTTTAGATTCTTTTCAGTAATAGCGACGGTAGTTAGCGCCCTCTCTACCGTCCCGATATTTTGCTGGTGATTTTCCATACTTGCTTTTTCAAAGATTCGGTCAAAAGCTTTGAGTAATACATCTGAGAATATAAACCAACGTTTCAATATAAAAAACAGTTGTAGAGTTTTATATAATATATAGTTGTATATAGAAAGGAGAAATGGAACAATAGAAGAGGAGCAAATTAACGGAGAAAAGATGTTTCCCCTTAAAACTTAATTAAAAATGGTGTGGCATGCCACCAATGACAATTGGTCAGAAGCTGAACGAAATTTGGAACGGTGTATGGTCGGATTGACAAAAAGGGACAAGATTACTTTGTTTGTAAGTAGACAAGAGAACAAGCCAACGTTTAGGATTCAACAAGGAGAAATGGAGATGGACAGGCCAGGAAGCCAGATACCACTACAACAGGTGGCCAAAGCTTCCGATAAGATCAAGCAGCATGAGGCAGTCAAAGAAGCAGGTGGAGAGAAAAAAATGTCATCAAGTTCCGCAGCATACTATAGATGAGTGCGTCTTTAACCAGCTTGGTGAGGTTATTGCCTTAGAGTGGGCAGGTAAAAGCTGAGGATAATGATTAAAAGATTATTTTCTAGATTATTTTTCTAGTTAATTTTTGTTATGTCATACATGGCAAAAGTAGGTTTACGGCATTAAAAGGGGGTTGGAATAAGTTGCGTTTGTGATGAGGATATATTAATCTTACCAATATCCTCCTCCGAGAATGTTTGTTGTACCATTTGCGAGGATAGGTCCAGTATCATATCACCTTCGCTACTGTCGACGGGTCCGTGTGACGCAACCCGCATTAAGACATGTGTCTGGAGGTTCCCTATGTCAGTAATGCGCTGCTCCGTCTCCAACTCATCCTCAAATGTAAGTTCATCAAGGACAAGTAACACAGAATCGACGTCGCCTGCGTAGAAGTCATATTCGTCGAACACGTCCCGCTTGCGGCGTCGATTCCCTAAAGTTAGAAGCTTCTTTTCCAAATTTGCTATATTGACGGCGTTTCTAAATGCAACTGCGACGTTACCTGTGAGATAACATTCGTACGACTCTAATAAATATACATTATTTACATTATAATTAAGATCAAGCACATGGTTAGGGTAGTATTAATGGGCAAATATTGGTCGCCATTTGAGTGGACTTTATGGGGGAAACAATAAAGATTACGATGAATCGTAAGGGTGGACCATGTGAGGCAAATACTGTGCGACATTATGGGGAAACAATAACGAATAATGATTAACGATAGGGTTAGGGCAGAATGAAAATTATATATATATCTCGAGTGTTTACTCTGTGGTTAGAATAACCACATGACGTGACGTTGGTTGACTCGACCTTAGTGATATGCAGCTTTTAGTTTGGAGTTAATTTTATAACCTAACCTCTCTCTATTTCCATGGTGATCTTCTCACTGATGAAGTATTCTCTCTCATCAATAGTGAAATCTGTATCTTTGGATTGATACGATGTCGCCGTGAACACGTCGATGCATGCCAAGCTTGCATCACAAACCTGAAAAAATAATGAAACACTATCACTTGTAATGCTGGTAGTAATTTAACAATTTAATGTTTGTTGTATCCCGCGTATTTTTTTTTTATTTAGTATCACAATGCAAATAGCTACATACTCTAGTTAATTATTCTCAATTATACAATTTTAGGTAAGGGTTGTAATAATATATTTGCTATTTAGTGGGTCTATATTGTTTAAACTACGGCTGTTATTTTTTATACGGCATTCTTATTACGGCATTTTTTATATAACAATTTATACCTTTAAGCCAACCACGACTCCGGTTCCGTTATAGTCGATAGGTATCGCTACCACAGTCATCTCAGACTCCCCTCTACTCCCATCGAGTACCACCCTCCTGTAATCTCCTCCTGCCAGGGGCACAGCGAAGAATGGTTGGTAGTTCAGCGGCTGTGAATCAGGGTCTGTAACACATCCACTCACCGACAGAGTCAGCTTGATTGAATCAAGAACAAAAATTTATTGAGCTGTGGACTGTTGGCTATAGACTAATAATCAATGTTCGTGACACACGTATACATGATCACGACCATCTTGATGAAGAACAAAATGTGAAAAACTTGATCTGCGGCCAGCTGTCATCAGACTCTTAATCATGACTTTTAAGAAACTTGTCAAAACTGCTAACTTACATGCATTTCATAGTCTTATTAACGTTATTTTTTTTATTGTTTTGCCTTAACTTGTCTCTAATACACTGTAAACAAATGTATGTAAAATGTTGTATAAGTACAGAGAAAAAATAAATAAAGAAATGCAAAAGAAATACACAAATAGTGCTGTCAAATTTTTGAAACTAACTGACAGCACTAATTTTGTATTTCTTGTGTATTTCTTTATTTTTTTCTCTGTTGTTGTACATATTTTTTTTACAGTGTACTTTAGCCGAAACTTTATAGTCTTAGTGTTGTTTACGTTTTTCATTATTTCGACTGTCTTAACCTGTTTTTCAATAGTTCAGCTACAAGTCTTTACATACTATATTACTGTAGTTTATCTAATTTTATATATTTTTAGAGCATATAGATATATTTTTTTAAGTAGTATATTCTCATCATGTGTTTCATCGTTACCGTTTAGTTCTCACCGCTATTTTGTATATTCCTACACATATATTGTATATATTGTACAACGGCTTAGAGCAGTATTTTTATTGGATATGGCGCTTTATAAGTTTTGTATATTAATAATAATAATAAGAAGAAGAAGAAGAAAAAAACAGGAAAACCTTCGGCTGGCCATTGTCACCTACATACTCTGAATCATAGTCCATCTGACGAACACACCCAGTCGTCTTCAAGACCATCTCAATTGAAAACAAAACAAAAACAGGGTCTCTTACACACCAAGTCTTGCCTTGCCTGCCCGTTGTAATCTGTCATTGTTAGAAGCTCAATACACAACAGCACGTAAGCTGAAGTGGTGTAAACATATTACCCCCATGACAACGTGGCGATTCTAAAGAAAGTACGTCCATAATATATAGGTTTTTCAACCGCTGATCACAAATAACGGTCGTCGTCGCCAAACATTTTTAAATATTATTTAATTATAGACAAGAAAAAATACTATTAGCTATGTAGTACATTATAATACCACATTCCTTCTTATTATCTGGTAATGTTGGATCGCTCACGTCTATGTATTCTTAATTATTTTTAACATATTCTCTGAACAAAACATCGATTCCGTCATAGTGTCATAGTGATGTGAGTACTACGCTCTACAGTGCTCTATAATTTGTTTTGTTTATTTCATAGTCATTTTCCCCGACTTACCGGTTCCATCTCTATATACGGTGTAGCTGTAACTTGGCATTGACTTATGGATTGGTAAATAGACAAATCAAACGTAACAGTGCTGGACTTCCCAGTCCTGTCAGTAGCCAACACCTCAATCTTATATTCAGACCCTGATGATGTCTGGTCTGAAAGGGTAAAACAATAGAAAATATTAACAAAAATGGTATAGTTTATTTTTCTAAATCGTACCAGAACGCCAGGTCAGTATTCTTGAACGAAATTTGGCTAGCTCGACTAATTTGCTCAATAGTTACACCTGCTGTATTTTTTACTTAATATTACCGTATTATGTCTATAACTTGTCGCCAAGCAAACCCTTAAAAAAGTGTTCTTGAGCCTAAATTCGAGTTAACAAGTGGTTACGATTGATATAAGACGCAGTTGTTCTACGTAATTCCAGCTATCAAAGTTAATTAAAAGCATTGGCGTGAACGATTAACCCTTCAGGTCAGAAGGTCAACATGATTATGTTGATGTTCAAAACTTACCAATAAAACTAAGAGAAAAGGGTCTTCTATTCTGATAGAACGTTTTAAAATTTCTTATATGCTGAACACTGGTCCTAATAATTTGATATATTGCTTTATAATGTTATTGGTGTATTCAAGGAATATTATATTGGTCCTTACTAGCTGGAATGGTGACATGTGTTTTGTATTCATCACTCCCCTCGGTGGTCTTCACGGCTCCTTTCTGCCAAGCTGTCGTATCTAATCGGTTATTGACCTCCGACCACGTGACATCTACCATGGACGAAGCCTTGATATTTGCTTGAAGGTATATGCCCTCATCGTCACGGTACATAGTCCTGCCCATGCGTGCCTTCAGTCGAGTCTGTGGACACAATCATTATTGGTGGATACCTAATAAGAATATCCGTATGCTCCCTAAGATCGAACTGTGAATGGATCATGCATTCATAGCGGCCGCGACAGACGTCGTCACATCAACGGAGAACCGTGGATTTGATGCCCCAAATGACGACGAAACATCGGTGACCTGACGGGTTTGTTAAACCGGCACAACGGTTTATATCCATAGTTGTCAAAAGTATATGGCTTTAGTCACGACGTCTTAAAAGAGACACCAACTCAACATAAGAAACGTCCGTATTTCATTGTAAATCACTGTAAGGATCTTAATTTGTTATCATTTATATCTCATTGTTTTTATTTTGCCGAGACGCTATAGAGGCGCAAACGTATATAATTAATGTAAACATTAAAACTTACCACTGGTATTGCGTCACTTTCAATTGAAAGCTGTACAGATGAAGACGCATGCCTACTACCTTCAGAAACAGTCAATACTATCAAATATGTCCCTGGCACAAGGTGTTTTACGTCAACTGTTAACTTTGATAATGTCGTCGAATTTCCAATGTTATTATTGCAAGGCTCCATAGTCGTCATCTGCGAATAATAAGGAATATCAATTAATAGAATATCAACGAAGGGCGCGGTCATATAGGCTCTAGTAGTTGCGCGAAATATACAAATTGTTACCAACACTGAGAAAGCCTTGGCGTTTACGTTCAGCGTTAATTTAAGTTCGACGTATTCATCCTGGACAGTGCCCAGATTGAAACAAAAGGGCTAATACTCACGGAAGAAAAGACTCATAGAAAGGTAATTTTGCCATAAACTCTAACAAAGTTTGATTTACTTGACTACTAGTAGTATAATGAGTGCACTGGAGCTCGTTCGGTACACAAATTATTTCCCAATAGCTATTCACTGATGACTCATCAGTGATAGTGATGCACAGCTCTGTTTAGGACCTATATGAGAGCGCCCTCTGTTCATGTTCAAGAACGACGGGCAGCTTCATTTACAGATTTAGTAAGTTTTCATCCAGTGGAGAGAAGTTACTTAAAATACAACCATGTTATAAAATATACCACGGTATCCCATTATAAACCAGTCGTTTTCAACAAAACGACTTGAAGAAAATGCATTTTAAATTACATCACGTCCACTAAAAATGATACGGGTTCTGCTAACCTGGTTAAACTGAAAGTTATTTAAGTCCGGTCCATGGACAAAACAGAATAACATCGTAGTATCGATGTGCTTTAATGTCCATTCTGCATAATCCCCTGCATGTTCAATTTACTATTCTAACTCATATCACTACTTATTTTTATTCTTTAAATCGGTTCAAAATACATTACTGTATGCATTCATGTTTATAGCATCTACATATAGGAACTATCTACCCAACCTTCTCTATGGTCCGCCATTTACATGCACTCAGCATCTGACGGACGTGCGTATACCCCTATTTGTCAATACTTCTTTTTCGAAGATAAAACAAAAGTTGAAAGTATCATGTCCGTCACCACAACAAAGTTACCGTTAGAAAGAATTTTTAGCGAACAAGCTCCATTAACTCCATTAGAGCACCAACCGTGGAACCACATGGAGCGAGTCTGGAACCAGAGACTCTTCTGTGCAAGCGAGTCATTTCATTGGCTGAGCTACAATATTAAGTAATATATAAAGTTCAACAAGCAAATCGGTCGCTATATATACTATATGGTACCCTTCTTGCTAAAACTGGGAGGATGGATACTCCGGGGAAAAAAAAGGACAAATTAATCGACAAGGAATTGACACAGAGACAACCACAGACTCCGCAACTACATGCCAAGGATCTAAACCAAATGTGCAACGAAGTTGAGGACGGTCATTTTCAACATACCGATGTACAGGTCCAACTATATAGGAGCGGCTCTACTGTGGCGTCCGGGTCGTAGGATGCAGAGCCATCAAATTCAATGAGATCATTCGGACCAGTGGTCACTTCACTCGCTCCGAGTATTTGCGCAACGAGTGGCGTGGCTATAGTATTCAGGACAATGCTCTCGCTGACAGTCACCTCGGAACCTGTAGCAATAGTTGATGCAACCGTTACAGTCACCTCAATTGTCTCGCCAACTGCCAATAGAACAACAACAAAAACTATAATTATGTACAAAATAGTATTCCAAAATGAGGTTTAATTAAGCACAATTTCAATTAATTTATTTCGTCTATACGAATGTACATTCATATACGAGAACAATGTAGTCATGTATAAATAGGACTATTGATTACGGACGGCAGGGACCTCAAAGTGAAAAAAAAAAATCAAAAGAAAGGAAAAACATCATATAATATATAGTTAAACAGTAAAGAGACTATTTGCGACAATAAAGTGACTGAAACATCTACGGAACGTTACATGTGAAATTATGTTATATACGTTGGATGTAATCGTACCTGGCAGTGTGTTCTTTGGGATGACAAGTACTCGGCTCGCTTCCGGGTCAAGAGACACACTGGTTACGTTGGTCGTCCATCGGTAGCTGATCTTGCTGGCTTCAATATCGCAACCTTCACCGAATGAATAGGATACCTTCGCCGCTAGCTTCACGCTGTGATAAACGGCCAATACAAACAATGAACGTATATTTAAGTTGCAATCGACGTCTGTCACAGACATTTGGACGGATATAGTTAAAAAAAGGAAACCAATGACAAGACACATGTTTACTCTCTTTCAAATCATTTCCAATGATGATTTTCTCAAGACAAATTTTCCGCCCTCGAGAGACCTTCACGTTTCACACATACCCATACAAAAATGTTCTATAGAATTCTAAAAAAAATCTATATACTTCCTATAGCATATTCTATAGACATTTAGTGAGAACTTTCAAAAGAAAATCTATAGTGGGGCACTTTTCTAAAGAACTTGTAACGAAACGCAACATTGGTCTAAAAAATAGAGTTTACCTTAATGTAAATGTTTTGCCTTTTGTTTCCATTGAAATATACCACTGTTACACTGTAATTTACACTGTTTAATGAATTCATAATTTTCCAAGGAATTTGGTAATTTGTTTTTCAACCAAAGATTGAACTATTGATGACGACATGGTTAAAATACAAATAGACCAATCAGAGAACTGTTGTGTTTACCTTGCTGAAACCCTGACTCGTTCATAGATGATGTTGATAGGCTCGATATCTAGAACTGGTCTGACATCATTGCTGACGGTCAGGGTGTGGCCATTACTATGAGACTGTCCAAGGAAGTTGGTGATGGTGAGGACTAAGCTGTAATCGGTACCTGGGATGAGGGTGCTTGCAACGATCGGCAAAGCTGATGAACCGGTGTCATTGTTTTGACCTATGAGGGAAATAAAAAAAAAATAAGGTGAGCTTTATTGTTTTTCTTAACTGAGGAATATCATTTAAATTATACATGATATATGAGTGTTTTTTACATTTTTATATAGATATTATCTTCCAAAACCCTTATAGCTCTAATTGCGGTATAGGAAAATATCGCCATAGCGACGGTGAGCCGCCAGCGAATACGTCAAATACTCGGCCGTTGTGTCACCGTTTTGTCAACAAATGGAATCGATCGAAATCTCTAGTGGCTCCGACGGAAGGCCGGTGCATTGCATGTTTGTGCTATGTTGTTAAGGGTAAAAGCGCCATACTAGCGGTGAGCTACCGAAGGCTATGAGGTGATGGCGTACCACTGATGCAGAAAAGGAGCATTCGACCGCCGTCGACGCAACACCGTCGTGTCAATGAAGCGAACGGGCGACTCCGTCAACTTGATATACTTACTTTAGTTTAATTAGTTTATTCATAACTCAGTTACCATATCAAGGTGATGGTTACTTGAACTAAAAATGTAAACTGGATTAACACATCATAAAGATTACATATTCAACTTACTGTTCAGGATCATTAGGGTACTCGGTGAAAACGACGATGCTTCCGGGACGTTCTCGGGGGATTGAAGCTGCCAGTCATACGTCACATCCCTCCCTCCGTGCCCCGCCACCTGCTCCGGCTTTAGATGATAACTACCACAGTAGTTGATTGTCTTCGGTCCAGCGATATCGAAATTAATCGGCACCGGATCCAATGGGACGTTGATCACGTAAGCGCGACTCGGTAGGTACTCAAAGAATAACTGCCTAGCTGGCTTGATGAAATTATCTCGGAAAGTAAGTACATCGCCTGTTGTAGAACATATGCAACAAATAATGAGCATATCAGGTGGACTGATCGACGCAAGGGCACTTACCAAAATAATTCTGCCTACTCCTTTCTTTATGCTGAGCAAATGCATTTTAATTGATTTTAAGGATTGCAACTCCCGGCTACTACGGTAATTCTCCGCTAACCACAAGGCCCAAAAGAAATAGGTTCGTGTGCACATAAAGTGACACACGTCAAACATGTATACGGGTATGGCAAGCCTAATGTCCAATTATTTCGATAAACTCAGTTTATCGAGCGAAAAACTAAGTTTTTCGATAAACTGAGCGAAAAACATTGTTTATCGACCGAAAAACTGAGTTTATCGGCGATAAACTGAGTTTTTCGAATTATTGCAGATTAAGCTTGCCATATACGAGTTATAAATAGTGTTATACTCAGACTCGGCAAATAATGGGGTCAAAATAAAAAGATGGGTGGCGTCTATCTTGACGCAGAGTGCTCTATACCCGGAGGGTAGAGCAAATGATAGATGAGTTAGACTAGTTGGGACTAGTAGAACATGGTTGTTACTCGGAGTTTCACGCGTTAAGCGATCTTCAGACAACTCTGACTATTTGCGACAACAAAATTATGCCTAGAAATGATAGTAAAAGGGGAAACAAATATTCCTCCTTAACGTCAAATTTCCACTTTCCTATTGTTCCATATACTAAGACCTACTTTAAATGGCGGAGACGGAATATATATATATAAAGGAGCAACAAGGCGTACCGGGTTGAATAAGTCGTGTTCCATGCCCGATCGTGACCAATAAAGAGGTCGGAGTCATGAATATGCATGATGCACCAGTTCCGAGAGCATCAACGTCAATGAAGATGGGACCGCAATCTCCCTGATCGTCAGATGCAACAGGCAGGTTAAAGGTGAATTCTATGGCGTTGCCTGCATGGAAAGAATAACATAATTGCATAGTGGCCGAGGAAGTTTGATAGCATCTTGGTATCTATCACTAATTATAAGTAATTGATCACATGGTCCCCTGCTCGCTACGCGGTATACTACAATAAATACAATCAAACTATTTCATAGGCTATAATAGTGTCTTTATCCAAATGGAGATGTCATCATTGATTGCACTTTCCCCAATGTAGTAATAAAATGACAAACATAAATATACATATATACATGTACATACATACACACGTACACACACGCACACACACACACACATTATTTTCTAGCGTTATCGGAACATGGCCTTTAATAATATCAGGCATATGGACAGCTTACAGTGACGTCGTTAGTTAAACGGAAAATCGTCCAGGGTTGACGTGTTCTTGAAACATTTGATTAGTTGAGAGCATAAGAAAACAGTCCTTGGGTTACAAC
>JAODFY010116028.1:0-11464 GCA_027580055.1 Paracaudina chilensis | reverse complement strand
AAAATCTGTCAAAGCATGTATGCAGGAGGTAACTTTGAAATCAATTGTTGACAGATAGACAGATAGCCTGATAGACGCAGCATGATCACAATAGCTTACACCAGTATACTGGTATGAGCTAATAATTTGTCAATTTATCAACAAAACTGTTGAAACATGTTTCTCAGCTTAAAGTCTCCCTAACAAGTGTTACAACTGATTTGATTAAAAAAATTCTTATTTTGCAGCAAAAACTCTAACTGTTAAACAGATATCAAAATAATAACACTCACCATAGCTATCTCTTTTTCTGAAAAACAAACAAAAATAACAATTATGACATTATGCTGAGCTAAAAGAGAAGCTTAGCTGAAGATTAGAAGTAGCTTTGTGTATTATTATATGGGTTTAAGAAGATTTAGCAAATAAAGCTCAAGACAGACACTGGTCCAAATTGACTAAACAATCTCTAAAAATTAGCTTGGTATTGCTTGTCTAACAAAACTCAGATCCTTGTTTAATGCAATAAGCAACTTACTAGAATACTCTACAATGTCTGTCAGAGTTGATGATTTCTAGTTAGATGAACATTTTTGTTTAAGCTGCTGTGGTATTGGTGATATAGTTGCAATAAGCATTGTGAAAACTCATGCACAATGAGCTCATTTACTACATGTGAAAGTGTAATTAATTACACCCTAACCTCCTTCTTGGAAACTAGACATGCTTATTTCTGTGCATAAAATGAAATATGTAGTAAAAATGAACAATTAGTAGAACGGAGTGGTGCCTTCAGCCAAAGATCATATGTAAAGATCTAAACATATCAAAGCTTTGAATTCATTGCCATCATGAACCTGATTGTAGTATTTAGGACAAAATAGTTCTGTGGGTGGTCATATATTTGAGTCTTGCAAGTACAGTGAACTCATTCAGAATGGAGAATATCAGGGTTGTATGTGAGAGACACTTATATGGATGGTGGAAAAAAAATAGGAAGAACAGAAAAATCAGCAATAAAAAATAAATGAAATTCATGGAACAGAATTATTTATCCTCACAGATGATTGTTCAGTAAAACAGTTGAAGGTGCTGATTATGATGAACATGGTGAATATAAACATAAAAAAGATTATAAAAATTCCTTCATAAAATTTCCAATGCTTTGCAAGCACAAAACTGACCAAATAAAATGACAGTAAAACAAAAACCCTGCAAGACTTCATGTGAATGATGTTGTGCATGAGGTTAACTGTCAATGGAAAAAAATCAATGTTGTAAATTGAACACAATGATCATTAAAAGATGATGATGGTAAGAATGATGAAACATGGTACAAAGGTGATTAGAGACATACAAGGCAGAGAGGGAGTAATCCCCAAAAGCTCTCTCAAGAATTTATCTAATGTTGGATCATTGATGGGCACAACTTTGATAACATTGATTATATTACAAGACCACTTCACAAGAAACAAATATCCATGTTCACTTAGAAGATGGAAAGCAAAAGGTAATCACATCACAAAAGAAAAGTTATTCAATGAAAATATGCCTGTATTACACGATTTGATGATCAGGTGGCAGAATAAATAAAGTGACAATGTGTCTTTACCAACTGATGCTTCTGATGCCGGCTCTGGTGCAGTGACTAAGGAAACAACCGATGAAAAAAGGGAACTATTTCACAGAGGTTCAGGAAAGTGCTGTTTACATTTTGTCTTTTTGCTTGTTTGCTATAATTGGGTCGATAAAATTTATGAAGTAAATTTTAATTGGGTTGATAAAATTTATGATGTCTGACCTTCAGCCAAATAACTGATAAACAGCAAACTTTATAATGGCTCTGTTTCATGATTTATTCATCTTAACCTTTATGGCACATTTTGTTTTTAGTATTTCATTCAACAAAACATAATGGCAGTGACTTTTCCATGAATTCAATGACAATGGCAATTTAAGTGAAACTTTAATGACAAAGGCTTTTCCCTAACTTCAGTAAAAGGTAATAATAAACAAATTTCATAGTACGTCTGCCCTGACAATTGTTCTTTAATAGTCATAAGTGGATTATAATTAACATCTAACAGTACTGACAGGCTCTGAACCTCAAAGATTTGACTTTATCGCTCAGTGTGATGTTTTAATCCCATTCAGTCCATTGTCTTATAAAACAAACTGTATACTATTCATTTTGCCCATTTTAACACTCATTAGCAAGAAATGAAGCTTAGCATGAGCATGTTTTTATGTGTTTTGTCCGGCAACAAATTTTGTGCATAAACCGATTTTTGTTACTTTTATTAATATACATGTACATTTTAAAAACAGCCAATGAAATATACAAATGTTGATGTAAATCCAGATGACAGTTTTAGCTGGCATAATGTGGCTTATTTTAGGGGGATGTTTTAACCCAAAATAAAGTCTGATATTACCTTTAATGTAATTATTCCATTCCATATAACACAGTGGCAGTATAGCAGGCCGATCTCTAAAAAGCCTATTTCATATCATGGGTAAAGTGATTGATAACCACCGTAACTTTTCTGACCTGAAAAATACTTTACATAATTTTATTACATTATTTATAAGACACATTATTAATATGATTCTATTCAACACTTTATAATGGCAGTATGGCCACTCTCTGTGTTTACTGAAAATAAAGTGATTTCTAGAAAAAAAATACTGAAATGGACTAGCATCATGTTATGAAATTATAATAAATCATGTCAACTGGGCTTTCTGGGATGAAGATTGAATGAAGAATTAACATTAGACCTAGACATTAGATAATCTGAATGAAATATTAAAAAATATATATCATTTACCATAATATTGATTACACACATGTACCATTAAAATAAAAATATATCCAAGCTACTACAAAACGTCCCCATATTGTGTTTAAAGGTATACTATTCTGGCCCTAAGGTGTCTATTTATTACATCGACAGATCATTTTTTATCACAGGTGACATTGCATTTTAATCTAATAGTTAATCCTCAATCTTTCAAAAAAGTGAGTGATTAACACTTTATTCCCCCCCCCCCCCTTTGGAAAATGTTTTTACCGTCACTCTCCATTTTCTTTGACATAGAACCATTTCCAGCCTCGTCACTGCAGTCAGCATCGTTCTCATCATTGGATACAACAGCGTCCATCAGTTCATTCTTGATCCAGGTGGGTATCTGGTGAAGAACAGGGAATATGTGTAACCCTATTGTCAAAGGGTTCTTTCCACTTCAGTGACGGTTAAGTGCCTGCCTACCAGGATAATTATATTTCCTTGTTTTAAAAAAAATTGAGGTAATTACAATTAAGATGGCTCTTTATAAGCCCTTTAAAAGAAGAGTGATCAGCAAATAATGGTTTGCAGTGAGTGAAACCTTGTAACAGTATCGCAGCCTATGTAAAGGGATCGCAGCCTATGTGACAGTATGGCAATCTAGCTAAAAGGATCATAGCCTATGTAACAGTATCTCAGCCTATGTAAAGGGATCACAGCCTATGTAACAGTATCACTGCCTATGTAAATGGATCACAGCCTTAGTAACAGTATCGCAGCCAATGTAAAGGGATCACATCCTAGTTAAAGTATCTTAGCCAATGTAAAGGGATCGCAGCCTATGTGACAGTATCACTGCCTATGTAAATGGATCACAGCCTTAGTAACAGTATCGCAGCCTATGTAAAGGGATCACATCCTAGTTAAAGTATCTTAGCCTATGTAAAGGGATCACAGCCTTAGTAACAGTATCACAGCCTATGTAAATGGATCACAGCCTTAGTAACCGTATCGCAGCCTATGTGACAGTATCGCAGCTTATGTAAAGGGATCGCAGCCTATGAAACAGTATCACAGCCAATGTAAAGGGATCGCTTTACGATGTCTTTACGATGTCAAATGTTTTAGTTCTACAGTTATTGAACAACTTACAGGTCCCATTGAATCTAGCTCTGAGGCCTCAGAGCTGGTATACTCGTCCCCACCATCGTTACTATGAACAGACTGACGGTTCATACCCTTGGGTACAGGAAGGCTCTGGTTACTCCTGATAAGAGGAACAGATGTTTAAGGAAATACTCAAGTAAAACAAATTATGTTCAAAATCAACACCTAGCTTGTTCCTTTCAGTATAAATAATTTATTCATATACAAATTCACACAAAAGCAAATTGTACTGAAATTGTTTTGTGTCTCTTTTTAATCTTCTTGCATTAAAACATATATGAAGTCATTTTATTTACATTTTCTTACAGCCCGAACAGTAATGCATCTTGTATTCTAGAACAATATAGCTTTAAAGTTAGGAACAAGATTACCAAGTGAGGCTCAAGTGGTGCAAAATTTGTTGTTTGATTTTCTCCTGAACTATAAATGTCAACAGATCATGCTTTTCTTTTGTTCAACTGGCTTTTGTTAATTCATTCAAATTTAATTTAAAAAGATATAAAACTTTGCTTCTCTTGATTTCTCTGCACCATTCTCCACTACATAAATAACACATTATTATCATTTGTCACAATCTGAGAGAAATAAACAGAAATTTGATGATGATTGTTTTGTTTTTTTAATTTATCAAACAAGTTCAACCAAATGTTTGAAACAAAGAGATAATAATAAGTAGTAAATGACAAAATGGGGCACTCACATCTTCCTCATGAGCATTCTCTTTCTGCGTTTGGAGCGTCTTTTTGGGAGGGGGCAGCTGGTCTCTACCTGAAGGTATAGGTTATTACCCTTACAGATCACCTCGATCAGATTCAACTCATAGTCCTCTGGGCTTCCACTCGGAGGTTCAAAGCTGCTAGAGCTTAGTCTGAAATACAGAGATGACAGAATTAACAGAGGTTAAAGACCAAAATAAAGAGTTATATCACAAACTATGAATGGCCTAAAAGGTTATTTTTTATCTAAAGGAAAAGCTTAAAGTCATATATGAAAGATTCCACACTACTAAATATATGCCATACTAGTGACACCAGCATGTATAGGAGTTATAGCATGTTCAAGATTACCAGGTATCACTCTTGATTCACTGTCTGTAAAAATAAACCTTGCGATCATACATCTCACTATTCAACATTGAGACCAAGAAATAATTTTCTTTATATATATTTTTACTTGATATTTGCTTTGTTAGTTAATGACATGTATGTGGAGTCCATGAAGTTGTTCTATTCAAGATTACCAGTCATCACTCTAGATTCAATGTCTGTGAAAAATAAACCTTGTGATCATACATCTCACTCAACATCAGGACCAAGAAATGTATGGGAGTTATAGCATGTTCAATATTACCAGTCATCACTCTTGATTCAATGTCTGTGAAAATAAACCTTGCGATCATACATCTCACTCAACATCAGGACCAAGAAATGTATGGGAGTTATATCATGTTCAAGATTTATATATTTTTGGACTTGACAGTTGATTTTTGCAAGTTCATGCCAAAAATCAACATTTATTCACTAAATCTAAAAGATTTGTCTTCCAACATCTTAGAACTCTCATAGAAATTTAGTCATTCATTACTAGTAAGTCAACATAAAATGGCATTTCACCTATATACATGAGCATGGCCAAAGGAATGTGATGATTAATTAAAACAATATGGTTAAGTTTAAATTGCATTCAATTTAAACACACAAGTATGGCCAATGAAATGTGTTGTAAATCTAAAATATATAAAATATATAAAATAGTTCAAACAGATGGATAAGAAGGCCATCTTAAACTTACTGAAGAATAATAGTTGGCTGGAGAAAGACGTCTGATTTCCCCTCCAGACTGAGTTGACTCTCTATACTGGTTTGGCTGGTAGCACTACGGGCTGGATACCTCCTTGAAGCTGAACCTTTATCAAATGTTACCAAATGTTAACAATTCGTAAAATTGCATTCTCGAATTGTACGTTTTAAAAATGTACATACTGCAAATTTACAATATCAAGATCGACTTCCTCAAAATGTGATTTTCAAATGAAACTTAGGATGAGTTATTAAAGAAATAATCAGGGTTTGAGCCCTGGGAATGACCCTTCTCTCACTAAAAGGAGATTTTGCCATTTGTTTACTTTGTTAGTTATGATCAAAAGACACCCTGGACCTTTCACATCGTAAATCATCCTGTTTGCGAAGAAATTAGGACATAACTGCATGAGTTTTGCATTTTGTTGGCGAACTTTTCACAGAACTAGATCTACATATATATCACCTACTGAGGTGTATATACATTATTCGTCTTTTTGAAGAAAAAGTCCTACATTGTCACACTATATGTACATTATGATGTGGTATAATGATGACAAAATCATCAAAAAATAAATCCTGATTATTGCTTTAAGTTATTCAGATATTACATATTTTGTTTTTCTACGCAACCGTTGATAAAAATATGCTTAAATGATAACAGATGCAAATGACTGGATGGACATAGATGCTTTGAGAAATGTACATATTTGAAAGTAATATAAACAATAACCAAGAAGCTCAGAATTGTTTTCATTTTCGTTGGTGCCCTAAAGTTGTGAAAAATGGAATCCAAAAATCTGCCATTTAAAATTGTTTCCTTAAGATTATAACTTTAACAATTTGAAGTATTGTCCTTAATCCCTCACTATGTTGGGACATCACCATAAATAAGTATTGGTGTTGATTCGTGATCATGTAGGGGTGGTAGAGATCTTCAGATGATATTACATTGGTGCAACTTAACAAGTTTTGCTAATGGTGTAATAATTAAATTGGACAATAGGGTGTGATAAATTATAGCTATAATTCCTTCATGAAATTAGGCCAAAATTAGGCTTGTGCCCTTAAATTCCTCCCAATAAAAAAAATAAAGAAAAAAGGGAAATAAATCATAAACCTTAAAATCTGTTAAACTGGGTGGTCGGAAATACAAACTTATGTCAGAATGCTCGGCAAGGTTTCTTGCCATTTTTTTATTACTTGTAAAATATCCAAATCAAAATATCCAAAAAATATCCAAAACTGGCAATGAGTTGAAATTCAAACCAGGTGCAATACCCAATCTGATATTATTAAACACTAATTTTAATTTATTTAAAACAAGCTGCTATTTGCAAGTGATACTATGACAGCATTGGTTAGCCATTTCTGATCATCAAGGCATATTGCTTTGTAAAAATATGTGCTGATCAAATTCTTATTCAATTTCTTGAGTAGACACTTCCACTGCAAATCCATGTAGTTTCCCCCTGCCTTCTAATAATAGTTTGAGCAAAAAGTTCCATTAAAAAATATATACATAATAAATAAAAGTCATGAGGTCGTGGGTTCGAATGCCAGCTCCGATATTAAAATGGTCGTCTAGTATTCTGGATTGTAGTTTTCCATCTGCTCTACCTCAATCATAGATGTTAAAAAAAAAGAATTGTGCGTTGTCGTATGAGACTCGCATTGCCAGCTTGGCGTCTATGCTCCTGTATGAAGGAGCCCTGCCAAGTTCCCGCAAGGGAAGATCAAATCATACAAGCAAACAAACAAACAAAAGTGTTATTCAATGTGCCTGTTGAAAATCTGGTCATTAAGTTCAGATTTGCAGATATAGAGTGCAAGACGGACAATCACACCATTGCAAGCCTGTGTTATATTATAGGCAAATAAAAAAACCTCATTTGTAACAGATTTTCAATATGCTGTGTTAATATTAGGAAAAGTAAAGTTGTTAAAATTGGTAGATATAGTGACTTAAAACCCAATCCACATAAGGAATTTCAGTGATATTGTTAGTAATTGTGTAATTCAGAGGAAAATCCTCCTTTTCTTAGTTAGTGTCCTGACCAGCAAATTTCCCAGCCTGATATGTTTTTCTTACCTCCTCTGAACCACACAGGGACTGATAAATAGGTGAAAAAAGCACAAAAAGAAAAAAAAACTGGCATCAAAGTATTCTAGCAATAAAATATATCTGATGTACTGACAAAAGATAACATTGTTAAAGATTCAAAGTACATGGTTGTGGGGTGCAACTGATTGTGGGTTATCGAGAAGGGTGTGAACAAGGCCTACACATATTAATTACACACTAAAATCATGGCCGTATATGGTAGGATACGTCATGTTCAGTAAAAGAAATAAAGAATCAGGGAGTTATATTTAATGCTACAAAATGGAAAATCTGTTTACGCTTCCTTCTGATTCTTATTTTTTAGCAAACTAGGTTGATTCAACCATGCTAAAAAAACAATTTTACGCTAAGTACTGAAGGTACTGGTGTTCGCTGCTGGTTTCACTAAATCAAGGCAATACAGCAACATGTGTATTTGGAACCATGTACTGGCTTATTGGTTTTGCCTTAATTCTTACTACACAGAGCAAAAAGGTTTTCCTTATATGCTTTGGCCAGACATGTTTCGAGGGCATTGTTTATTTTTCCCTTGTCCAACAAAAGACAAAAGAGTTGCCATATTTTCCTTGTCTATACTAGATCAGGCCCACCTGCATTGGTGCAACTGGTATGACGCTCGCCACATCACTTTTACGCCCCACCCCTATCAAAAAAATTACAAAACATTTACAAAAAATTTAAAAATATTAAAATAATGAAAAATAACATTAAAAATAAAACCAAATGCAGAAATACTACTAAGTACATCTGACCCTGGATGTTGCACCATTGATATATACCTATATGTAAGAATACAATTGAATAATATGCGAAGGCTTCGATCCCCAATGAGGAATCTCCATAGGGTGGCTCTTCCCCCTTCAAACCGCTTTAGTGGTTTCAGGCCATGACGCCTCCATCAAATCATTTGCTACAGCTCTGTACTCGACGTATCTTGTGTAAATTGATGTATCATATCTAGTCGACAATTGGATTATATAGAACAGTACAATCTGAGAAGGCTCTTCAGTTCATAACTCTCTGGATGTGACAATGTTCTTTTTACAAATTTCATTACTCTTGAAGGTTTTTCAAGACTACAACAAGGAGTACGATAGCCAAATGTTTGATACCATGCAACAGTATTTCATTGCTTTCATTAAACATGCAAGCCACAAAAAGTTGTTCCTCAGTTTGCAAGACAATAATATACCTGGTTTACTTGGATGGATCTTTTCAGGTGAGGTGGGAATAAACACTTCATCCCTTGCCTGCCTGGAAGAGGTAGGTGCACTCTTAATACCTTCAATGTAAAAGAAACAAAGAGTTTATTCCTCAAACTGAAGACTAGATAGGTTTGCATGCTCTGTACTCAACCAATAAATTTGTTAATAAAATGTGGACATGTCATCAGTTAATAAGAATGTCATCAGTTAATAAGAAACTGTGCATGAAGCATTTTTTTTATTAATGTGTAACTCATAGGTCATTAGATTTTTCCTTTTGTGTGGTTACTTAGCAACATTTTAAATACATTTTCGAATAAATATAGTCTTCCATGCAGATCATGAAAACAAACCTGTGTATCTCAATAGTATTTGGGGCTACTGCAGTACATGCATGATTCCCTATTTAAAAATAGTTACTTTTAATATAATATTCAGTCAGTTATAACATTCCAAACCAGCATAACCAAATCAAAACCAGTTAAAGGAATTGTATAGATCCAATCCCTGATTACTTTATAAAAAAAGAAGAGAATATTTAAATACCTCTGTATTATATTTATGCACTTTTTGAGGTCATAGAATTAGATAAATGAATTTTGAAATGCATATTTTCACAATGCTGAAGTACAAGCCTGTGCTAGCTAACTCAAAAATTCTGATGTCACATTGGCATATTCATCTCATGTTGTGTTAAAGTTGTACTTTAGCCTTAGGCTTAGGCTAGGTAAGGCCTATAAGCTAGCTGCATATTTTGCTACTTATTTTGAAGATCTCTGTAGAAATGTCCATGACATCTCTAGCACTGCCTTCATTAAGCAAACACTTCAAAAATCTTCATGAAGTGTCACACACCTTCATGAACGTTAGACCAATCGCTAACGTTAGGCCTATCGCTAACGTTAGGTTTATCGCTAACGTTAGGTATTCTGGCGGCTAACTCGGCGTATTGTTCCTCGGTTATTCTTGGCTTGAAATCATATCCACATATCTCACAAATAAATTGTGCACATTCGTTAGGCTCGTACAAGGCGACCATTTTCAAAGCTTATTTTTCAACATTAAGGAAGGTATGGTGAGTTTAAACGTTGAAAAATTAATCCCCTAAATAATGCCAACATCATTTGTCACCGGACAATTTCTTTAAGCATTATGTATGTATTTTATAATATATGTAATGCAATACACAAGAAATCTCACCTCTTGATAAGGTCTGTGAAAGACAGCTAGATGGATCTACATAGAGAAATAATTGGTGCAGTAGTTAGTAATAGTAGTAAGGATACATAAAAAGAATTTTAAAAAAAAAGAACAGAAAGGTAAATGCAACAAGGGGCAAAACTGAGATGTTAGCTTTTCCTGATTATCATCATGCATATATGTGAGTTCACATCAGTTGAGGTTATTGTCATTGTCATTCATGTAAGCTAAAAAAAATGTATTTAATCCAACTGTATCAAAATACTGCTTAAATTTAGAAATGTGTATAAAAAATTACATGACTAATGGTATCCCAGAATACTTGCTTATGGTCTGAATTCTTTTAGCTAAAATTGCTAAATTGAATTACATAAAAAAAAAAATTATCTCATTGGCTGTTCTCAAAATGCCCATGTATTGTTTAATGGAAATCACTGATTTATGCATATAATTTGTGGGCCTGACAAAACCTGTAAAACATGTTTCTAAGCTTAACTCACTAATAAATGTTTACATGTAGTAAAATGAGTATAGTTGTTTTCAGTGACAGACTGTTAACTGAATGATAAAACATATTAAGAGAAAAGTATTGTTTTGCAGCTCAAACTCTGACCTTTTATTGTACACTTCTACTCACCCGGTCTGGCATCTTTCACTGTTGCACTCTTGTCTGTACTGGCCATGGACCCTGTGGACCCGACGCTACATGACCGCTGGTGGCGTTGGTTGGACCCAGGGATACCGAGGCTGGCACACTCTGCACTGCTCCTAGTGCTGTCCTCACTCTGCTGGTCTCCAGAAGCGAGACCTTTACCCCAGAAGTAGAGCGTGTTCTCTTCTGTACCACACACAGTGAAACTCTCACCACATGCCACAGTCTGACACCAAAATAAACCAGAAAGCCAAAAGGATTAGTGATTCCTTGATTCAAATAAATGGGGGAGGGTATGTGAATGGGAAGGATATGTGGATGGGGAAAGTATATGTGGAGGTGGAAAGAGTATGTGGAGGGGATAAGGATATGTGGAGGGGACAAGGATATGTGGAGGGGACAAGGATATGTGGAGGGGACAAGGATATGTAGAGAGGACAAGGGTATGTGGAGGGGGCAACGTTATGAAGGACAGGAATGTGCAGGAGGCAAGGAAATGTGGAGGGGTGGTGGTCCACCTCCACCAAAATCAATAGGGTTCCTGTACT